>JAPYYV010003364.1:0-29286 GCA_030522625.1 Copidosoma aretas
GAGGGAGGGCGAACAATGAGGTTCTACGCTCTGTAATAGTAATTTAAAAAAAAAAAAAAAAAAAAAAACAACACCCATACCGGCAGCTTATACTCTGCCGCCCGTTTGCACTCAACTGTACGGCCATGACGTACACGGTGTGACACACGCGTGCATTCCCCTTTCCCTCCCGTTTCTCGCGCCGTATAATATACGCCTCGTTTTTACCCCCCCGTACCTATACAACGACCCCTCCTCCTCGCTCTATTTCCGTTTTGGCTTTTTTCATCGCGGCCGGGCTCTAATGCGTATACCGAACGTGCATCACCACCGGTGCGTGTGGATAATATGTACAGGAATTCTGGAAGAAAAAAAGAAAAAAAGTCGAACACGGGGAGGAGAAAAGTGCTGCCGGGGAAGTACAAGGCTGGAGGAGGAGGCAAGGTGACCAAACTGGAATGATGGATGGATTGCCTCGGAAGCTGAAAGGGAAGAGGCAGGTAGACAGGTAGATCGTGTACATGGACGAGATGATGGGCGGCTACAGACGAGGGGATTTTCTCAGAGTCGAGGATTTCTCGGATTGTTCCGATGAATGACTTCTCTATGGGGGGGATCGGTAAATGCACAAGTGACGTTGGGGTTGGTCGAAATTTTCGCGGATCAAGAGAGAGAAGCGGGTCGTTTGGAAAGTGTTGAAAATTAATGGACAAGTAATCGCTTTAAGATATAAGGACGCACAGAATAATTGAATGATGATGCAAATAACCGACATTTGAATGTTGAATCGAGAAAAGTTGCAGTCGATTTGCAGACAACAGACTCTGGATGGGGGCAAAAGCCAGAGAAGAAGCAAGAGAAAGAGATATACAAAATAGCAGAGGAGATGATACAGAAAAGTAACCATGCCCTCCCTCGAGGAGTAATTAAAATCGACCAACGGTTGTCTAGACAGCTGCTCCCTTCAGAAATAAAATTCAGAAAAAATATTCGTCGTTTCAACTTCCTGCCCGTAACAACAACGAGATAGTCAGAGGTGGGGACGAAAAGTCATACGGACATCGATGGACCATCGAAACCCTAGTTTGGCTCCGAGAGAGACCATCAGTCTCATTGCCTTTCTTTCTGAATGAAAGTGTACTCATAAGTCCATACATTACGTGCACACCATATCCGGATAACGAGAAATCGCAAGGCGAGCCAAGAAGACGAGACGAGTGATAGCTAATGCCGGGAGCCTAGACGTACAGTAGAGGATACAAAAAATAAAATAACCACGCCGAAGAAGATGCGGCGGAGTAAGTAGTAGTCTGCACTACGCTCCATTCGATTGCCTGGACTGCACGTGTGCAGCATCCTCTTGGTTGAAAAAGCGCCGCACTCTCTATACTTCTCATCCGCTCTCCTATATCTAGCCTGCACCGCCACTCTGCGCCTTATTGCCATTACAATTTATCTAAAATGTTTCACCATGGGTATAGTCAGTGGTAGCTCGTACATAGACGTAAGCGAATTTTTGTTTTTCTTTTTTTTTCTCATCAGGTGGTCGCGTGTGCACAAAAGCCGATGCTACTCGTGCATCTTGCGTGCAGGTTTTATTTACATCGGTCCGATACTGCGGCGGAATGAGCCGATTTCCTGGCAGCTCGCCGAACTCGACCGCAACCTGCTCGCGCGGCCTCTTGGTACTTGTACATGTAAAACGTAACACCGCGCGGTAAAAAAAATGGTGCTCGCCAATTTTGTCGACATTCTCGATAATCGTTTCTTTTGGGTCCACGCGCTTTACTTGCTACAGTATAAAGATCTGTACTTACAAAAAAGGAATAGAAACTCGTGAGTGAAACTTAATACAGGGGAAATGACCGAAAGGTGGGTGTTGTAGGCATTACAATAAGGCGTGAGTATAGAAAGTAAAAACATCGTATGCGGATGAGAGAAAAATTACAGACAGACGAACATCTCGAGTACAAGTATACTTATATTTGTAATTCATGCACACGGCGTACAAGTGTACAACATTATTCGTATGGAAGCTCGTTAAGAGGAGAGTCTGACTGATGTCCATTATGCGCGGAGAAAAAAGAGAAAAACATATATTCATAAGGGGCTCGGCGCGATGCGCTCTGTTGAGAAAAGGCCGGAATGATATTATAAAAGGGGGAAGGGGTCAATGAATGGTAATAAAAATTTTTAAAAAAGAAAAAAACAGTAGGCCACGTGGATCGATCTGCATTTTGTTACGATGTGCTTGTAAAGATTCGAGAAGGGGGGAAAAAATAGAAAATATAAGTGTACGATGAAAAATCGACTTTGAAAATGAGAGGAGGGAAGGGAAAAAAAAAGAAAGTGGGCAGGTCAGCTCTGTTGGGGTCGTTGTTGGGGAGCTCAGGTGCACGTTACAGCCTTGTACTTATGCTATATATGCATCAGCGCAGGCAAACGCAGTCAGGCAAGCTTTATAGGAAAGAAAACCGATGCCCGATGCGAGTATAGAGAACAAGTTGACAGAGAGGAGAAGAGGAGGGAAAAAAAAGAAGAGGAGCTCGTCGCTTCTACATTCCTGAGGTTGGTCCTTTCTCCCTCTTTTTTCTTGCTGTCCATCGACTTATATAGTACTCTCTGCATACGCAGTCTCTGCAGCGTACCTATATGTATACATGCGCATATCGTATATTCATTATACGGAGGCAGGAGGTGGCTAGTACTTATAATACTCTGGGCGTATTACAATATATTAGAATGCATCGAGAAGTCCCTGCTGGCTGGACGAGCATACCAGTCGATGCAGTGAACCCTGCTGCAGCTATATAACAGTAGCAGCATTAGTAATTCCGAGAGTAATTCACAACATATAATCATGCTATATGTTCAAGTTGACTTGGCAATCGATGCTGCTTGTGAAACGTTGGCATTTTTTAAAATGAAAATTAATCAACATTACCAAGTTGTGATCTTGAATCTGAAATTCTTTCCCGAATAATCCGGAGCAGAAGAGGAACAAAAATTCAACTTTTGGAAAGTGAGTTTTTAAAATAATTCTCCCATATTTGTTAGAGGATTGGTGTTTACAAGGCAATCCTATTATAATACCACGGGTGTCTCTCCTAAGCGGGTAAACAATTTCTCGATAATTCAAAGAACATGATCCTAGAATACCTGCTATATTGCATTAATTTTTTTCCCACCATTGCGCCGCTACGAGAGAATCATATAATACTTGAATAGCTTCATTTTTCAAAGTGTCTTCTTTCGCCTCTTCTTACCACATTCGACCCGATTTCTCCTCATTTCTCATACTGCGCACTCCCCCCCCCCCTCCCCCCCCAATCATCATTCGTAAACAGTTTCTCAAGAAATTCGATACCGATCACAGAACAACGGCGACAACACTCCTCACGAAACCTGAAACGAATGACATGCATTTATGAAAACAATACTTTTATTCTCTTCGTACGCAAAAAATTTTAATTCATAAATACTTATGGGCGCGCAAACGCGGAAAACAAATCCAAGAGAATTAATCAATGGAATCATTGGATTATCGTCGTCGACGTCCAAAGCGAAGCTGTCAAAGTGCGTCGTTGGAACAACAAAGAGTAATACTGTACCACCACACGTGCAATCGAACAGGCTGCGGAATGATTCAATTAATCGATTCCGATGCCTTGGCTTCGAAACGCGTGTTTTTTAAGCACCGTTCTCACTCCATCCTCCCTTCAGCTCAGTCCCTGATTCTATATACTTGAGTCTTCTGACATACAATACTTAACAATGGTATTACACGCGTGTTCTCGCCCAAAGCCATTATTTTTCCGGCTTCTGTGCAATCGCCTTCGAGCCCAAGCCAGTTATGGTTAACTATAGTCGATGCGATACAAAAAAAGAGGGTAAAATATCGAGTTTCAAAGCAGGAACGCTTTGTTTTACGAAGCAACAAAAAGGGCTTACATGTACTTTTTTTTTCATTAATACACTTGGCAATAAATTATTATGATGATCATTGCAAGATACTTTTCATTTCAATCCTTTTGTAGTTGTATAATATGTGTGCTTGTGTTTGTTACCTTTTGTGACCCCGATAATAATTATTATACTTAATCATGCAGCATCTTTACGGCCAGGGGTTTGTTTACAAATTGATTAGTCTGCACTTTTAATCAAATCCGTAACAATAATATCGCGCAAGTGCTATTGGGTATGCGTAAATACGTGCATATATATATATATATATATATATTTGTAACACTGATAATATTATTGTTATCGGTTCAGAATTTTTGGGAGATCGGTTAATATATAAGCTATCCTCGTCGAGTTTATACGCGTGTTTCTGCAGGATCATAATCATTTAAAATTACAAGTACTTATACAAAGTGTAATTTAATTAAAAAACCCCAATGCAAATGAATATAATCATATATGTTTGTTGTTTGTGAACAAAAAAATGAAAGGATTGGTAAAAGATTTACGTAGAAAAAAGTAATACTGCTGTTGAAACCATTTTATGATCATCGTGTAAATTAATTACAATAAAAAACAACTCGAATCGAATAAGCTCGTGTGTAAGTAGGTACCTATATCATCGTAAACTAAACACACACTGCTGAGGCTGCAGCAGCGTGAGAACTTGAGAAGAAGAAGAAGAAGAAGATCGGATTAGGCATGTAAGTTGTGATATGAGCAGATAATATTAACACCCATAAGTAGTATGCAGGCATTGTGTAAGAATGGGATAATCTTGACTGAAATGATAAGATATACTGCATGTGCACGTGCATTCAATTATACTTATGCGCATGATACCAAAGTGTATCAGTACCATAAGTAAATATAGTGATACCGCGCGCATCTTTAGACAACACACACGTATAGTAAACAAGCGAGTATATTTTGGAGTGCACCCACATAATATATGTATATGTATAAGCAGATAGAAATAAGTAAACAACAACAACAACAACAACGACGGTACTAACCATGGCCAAGCTCGGCGAGGCTGGACACGGCGACGAGGAGGACGCAGCAGCAGGCGAGACCGCGCAGCAAGGAGCCGGAGCCACTCGCCATATCTCTTCAGCAGCGGGCTCCCCTGCAGCTCTGGCGCGGCTGAGCTCTCGGAATGGCGGCAGCCTCCACTATTCGTAGCATCCCGCCCTCGCAGCAGCAGCAGCGTTCCTTCTTTCTTTACACTTTTCTCTGACGCTGCTGCTCTTTCGGGACAGAGCTAGTAATGCTGCTGCTGCAGCATCCTGGAGCCGGGCGCGGCAGCGACGGCGATTTTTCTCTCGCTCCGAGTATAGTATACACAAGTGCGCGCAGTCCGCAGGTGGAGCAGCTGACGATTGTTGTGTTATCTCGATTACTAGTGCACAGTGTCACATTTAGCCCAAAGGCCCGGAAGTATATGATTTATCGGTCACTCGCGTACACTCCTCATCACGGCAGTAAGCTGCTGCAGCTGAATTGAGCATCATCGGCAGGGATCGTTGAACTCCAATTCACTTGCGAGTAATTTTCTTTCAACTATATACACACGCTCGAGTTTTGTACAGATGATGTTTATGAGATATTTGTGAGCTAATAGTTACATGCTCGGTAATTGTAATCCCTGTATACTGTAGATAGGAAGTGTACCAGGGCGCGATGCAGATTGCAGACTAACAATACTTTCTCGCTCACGGTTCTCGATCGACTGACGCAGAAACAGAAATGCGGCCGCAGGGTGAACGAAGCTGTGGAGGGAGAGAGAACGCGCGGAGATACCTCTCGCTGAGATGATGCGGTTTAGAAAAGTACTCTGTTGCACTTGCATCAATTACGTCTTGTATTACGTATTGTTTACATACTTTAAAATACTAAAACTTTTGCAGTTTACTTTTGGCAAGTGCTGATGGTTACTTGGAATTAACATTTTGTATCAATAAGTTATATTTTATATGACAGTGAACCAAGAATGGGAATTTAATTCAACTAATTTTTCATATAGTAACTTACGCGAGACACGTTTGCGTTATTATTATTATTATTATTATTATTATTATTATTATTATTATGGTGATCGTTTCTTCATGACTGAAATTCTATTTTTGGTTTAATTCAACTCCATTGAAGTCAGTTTCATCTAAACATTGAGTGTAAGAGGAGAGAAAAATGATGTTATATTATGTTACATGATTCTCAAGTATTTTTTCCATCCGATTCTTATACATTTATTTTCCATAAGACAGCAGATAAGTAAATTAAATTAATTTGCGAGAAAAACACGTCTTTTTTAAAAAGCCCATTTCCGTCAATTTTGTGTACATATTGACATTATTGACAGAATTAATTGTCTCAAAACTAAAATTTACGGTAAATTTGACACTTCACATGACCTATTATTACGCGCAGAAATTTTATGAATTTGATTCATCAATTATCATAAATTTAAGTTATATTTATTCTGAAGCATGTTGTTTATGTAACCATGAGCAATTTTTTTTCTAAATAAGGTATATTTTTCTTTTTTTTAATCAACCGTAGTTGATTCTTGTGGGAGAGACTGCAATCCTGCATCATGGGATCGGATGATCAGAAATATCAGAATGATCATGAGCATAGTTTATAACCTCAAATAAACGTCGTACTCGAATGATGTTCGGAAACCGGTGTTTTGTATGTTCTCTGTTTTCTTTCTAAAAGTAATCATTGAAAAAAAAATATAAATAATACAATCATGGCATCTGTTAAAGTACTAAGATATTTTATAGCACAAAAACAAAATACAATATCCGTCTTTAGTGTTTTTTGTAAATCTTCTCAAAATAGTAATAATCACGTACAGAAAATTTCAGTCCTTAATTATTCTCAAAATCACAATAAATACTTTTATACGGATTCGTGTCTAAGAACAAATTCTAAAAACAATACAGTGAAGGAAATTAAGGAAAATCTCTCTGCATTACAAATGAAAAAAAGACCTTTACGAAAAAAGAGAACTCCTGCAGAAAATGAAGAGGCACTTGTACCTGGTGTACGGAATCATGAATCACTTATTTGAAAATTCTATGTGAAATTTTCATTTTTTTAACATTGCATTTTACTTTATTTTGAAAACCCTAATTTATCATATAATTATAGTTTTGGAGTGTAAAAGCTTTGGCAACTGCTGAAGAATATAACTTGGAGAATTTAAAGGAGGGTTTGGTTAAACAAAACTTGTATATACCAATTGAAATCAGAACTTCTGCCAAACGTAAGTTTTTATAAGAATATGTGTATTTTAAGATTTAAAAAAATCAAATATCCCCATCTGTTTTGGGATTGTGAGATTTTTAAATTTAAAATTCATTTGCCTTGTTAAGTAATATTATTACTGTGAACTTCATTTTTACGATAATATTTCTGCAAGGCTTCTTGTATACTATTAATTAATTTTCAAAATATTGTTTTCAGCTGTTCCAGATGCTATTCAAGCTGTAGCTAAGTATGAAGTAGGTAATGAACCTCGGGAAATTTATTTTTTTAGAGAGGGTACTACAGTAATGTGGAACATTACTGACTTAGAATGCAGTAATTTATTATTATTTTTAAAACAATACCAATTACATAGTTATACATCTGATGAGCTAGTTCAGGCTGAAGGAGAAGTAATGCTTTATACTTATGCAGTATCGGGGTAATTTATATTTAGCATGTAAAAACACATGATTCTAAATAAAATCTTTATCAGCTTAATTATTGTTTTAAAATAGTAAGCACAGTCATCTAAAAGACGGCGATATATATATTTCACCAAACGCTACTTTGGATAAGTATACATTCTCAAATGCCATATCGCAATCAGTGAAACTTGGCATTTGGGAAGCTACTCTGGATCGTTACATAGATTCCATAGAATTTATAACTGAAGATTTGAAACGTGGTCAAAAAATAAAAATGTCGCGTCAAAAAGTCTTGAGGAAACAAGGCGAGCTTCTAGCCTTGAGGCATTTAATAAATTTAAGCTCAGATCTTCTAGACACTCCCGACTTTTATTGGGAACGTGATGATTTAGAAACGCTTTATCAGCAAACGTGTGCTTACTTTAACATTGCAAAGAGGACAAGAGTAAGTTAAAACTTGAATTTGACCAAGTATCTTTTATTTTAATCGCCTCAAATATAACTGATTTTCTTGCTTTTAGGTGACAAATGAAAAAATAAATCACTGCCTTGAACTAGTTGAGTTGCTTTCCTCGCACCTCAGCGATAGGCATCACGTTCGCCTAGAATGGATGATAATCGCCTTAATTATGGTTGAAGTTGGCTTTGAAATGCTTCACTATGTAGATCGCTACTTGGCAAAACAAGAAAATGGATCAATTGAAAGTCAAAATATTGTTACAGCACAGTAGTCTTCATTGTTTTGTGTTCCATGTAAATTTATTTATATAGAAGATATTTTTCATATGCAACAAGAGCAAACAAATTTTGTTTTAATGATGAGTTTGTTGACTATTTTTATACATACTTTTGTACATATCAGTAGTTACAGATAGTGCTTTGAATCCTAAAGGTAGAAACAGAGAAATTTTGGTGATAAAATTCTTGATAATTTTTAAAGATTTATTTATCAGTCAAAGCTTCTTGTATGACAGAAAAAAAAGTGTCCAAAGTCCAAGTTTGTTGAAAGCTTGCTGTGTTTGAAATAAAATATAAACTCAAGGTTTATAATAAAAATTGGTTTTACTCACGATCAATTACCTTTAAAATCGCCCGCCGAAGGTCTGATGCAGACAGACCGGAGACCGCCTCGCAGCTACAGCCCGTGTATATATATATGTATAATAATGTAAACGTATGTACCCTCACACACGAATATTGTCAAAAATGTTGTCATTAAAAATAACAATTGAAATAAAATTATAGTTTTATTATGACGGACTTGCACGTCGTTTTTAAATTTTTTACTCACGACACGATAGATGGACAAGTTATTTGCAGTAATGGGCAGTCAATTAACTGACTTGAATCCTTTAATTCGCGCCCGCCGCCCAGGCCCCACGCCCCAGGTGTATTGCGCGCATCCGCCCAGAGCGCCCAGAGCCCCAGACCAGAGCGGCCAGAGCCCAGAGTGCCCAGGCCGAAGATTGCAGTGAGAGCCTAGAGCTTTCGTGTGTTGATATACTTACCGTCCATATATATTTCTCCTCTCTTGTCGTTCCCCTCCCCCCGTCCATGTGAAAAAAAGAGAGTCCGTCCACCGTCGGTGTGTCTGACGCTCGGGCTCGGCCCACACTAAGTATCCTCGCGTTTGGTGTTTACTCTGTTTTTTGCTGTCGTGAAAGTGTATAGATTAGAGTGTAGGTGTAGCAAACTGTAGCAAGTAAGTGCAGAAGCATCAGCAGAGGACGGCGATGCTGCTTATCCTCGCCCAGCCCAGCATCGACGAGGACGGCTACACCATCGTCACGACAACGAATCATCATCGCCCGGGGCTCCTACAGTTGCCCCCGCGCTGCTGCTGCTGTTGTTGCTGCTGCACATATACCTAAGCGCCACGCATCACGTTAATAGGCATATTAATGGTCACTTAAGTACACTGTGGACAGTGAAGAGAGCCATCACACCGTGTCGGTGACAATTAAGCACAGCGCGAGGCAAGACCAAGTTTCAAGTTGTGTGTACGTGACACCGAGGCTCCTCTCTCCCTCTCCTTTCAGCAAAAGCAGCTCCGAGTAGTGCTCCGACTCCGAACTTTGTCGTCTATAATATATCTGCTCACCGTCTCTCTCTCCCGTATCTGCTGCTGCCCCCAAGTGTCCCCCCCCTCTCACAGAGAGTAGTAAACTTTCTCTTTGGTATCTCTCCTACGCTCGCTCGGGCTATGCCCCCTACCTGGCCGAGGACGCGCCAGCAACCTGACGCTGCAGCAGCGGCGGCCAGCACCACGCGGACTCCCAGTGAGTGTTGTTAGCTCGCTGCTCGACGCCGCGGCGCGAGTCCCAGGGGAAGGGCCGGCCGCCCGCGCCGCCAACGCTGCTGCAGCCGGCCGCCATGAGCAGCTGGACCGAGAGGATGCATCGACGCGCGGCTACTCTGGGCAACGTGGTCACGAGCTGCGGACACCCGTCCTCGGTCTCGCCGTACCCAAGGCGACTCGAAAAGTTGGTGTTACTCTCTCTCTCTCTCTCCACTCTCTATACACACACACACACGACAATCACCTAGTGCGTTGCTCTCGCTTTCTCCTCCATCTCTCTATCTTTACATAATTCTTCGTATCAAAATTGTTCAAGCCCCATTTCCGGCACCCAATGTTCGGCTCTCAAAAGTATTAGACAAACTCTCCCAGTGCGTGGGCGTGTGTGTTATTAAGTATACGATTTCCCCTGGAGTGTGCTGGATCCAACGCCTACACAACTGCCCGTTTGTTTTTCCACAGAGTCAAGTTTGGCGTGCCACTCGACGAAGTTTGCAAGAACGACATACCCGGACCTCTACTCGTGAGTAATCAATCGTTTTGTCATTGTGACAGCCTTTTACCTGAACCGCGAACGCATCTCTATTTTGAAATTTCATCCTTTGCAGGTTTTGATATTGAAGCTCAACAAGGAAGCACCGTCGCGAAAGGATGTGTTCAGAGCACCGGGGCACCAAGGCAATATGAAAAAATTAATCCACTTTCTTCAGACTGGACGCTTAGTCAATATAGATAATTTCAGTGTTTATACGATAGCTAGTGTGTTAAAAAAGTTTTTGCGCAAAATTCCCGGTGGTGTTTTCGGTAGGGAGGGTGAGCAACAACTTTTCAGTGTGATACAGTTAGACAGCATAGAACAGCAGAGGGACCAAGTACACAAGTAAGAATTTTTTTTTTCCACACTAATCATTAGTTGATATCAATTTTCTCTAATGAGACTATTTTTAAAAACTCATTTTCAGGTTGATTACTTCTCTACCAATCCACACTCAGCGACTATTAGTTATGTTGTTTGGAACGTTTAGGGTGGTGGCTGTAAACTGCGTAAGAGCCGGGACAGGCATGACTAGTGAAGCTTTAGGTGTTTCTGTAGCACCATCTTTTTTTCAAAGTTGTGTCAGTGACGGAAAGACTGCAAAAATGGAAGATGTTCTAAGATTCAAGGTAAACTACATTTTTTTTAACTCCAATTTATGCAATGAATTAACAAATACATCGTTCGTATGGGTTTAATAAGTCTCGCTTTCTAAAAAATAACATAACTATTTAAACTAAACATACAACTGCATATATATTAACTTTTTTTCGATTATAAAAGTTGTTGAAATCATATGATTACAACAAAATGTATGGTAAAATTACTAAACAGCTGAGAAAACAAACAAAAAAAAAACAAAAAAAAGAAAAGAAAAGGTGATTGAACACAACCAAACGTTTTTGCAATCAAGTCTCGAGCTCAGGTTGAGTTTGAATAACAATCACTGACATAAAGCTGAGTCCCTTTGAGCGAACAATTGACATTATGCATGAGATTTATAACTACCACAATAGGCATTCTATGCATGCCTTTTGGCTTGAACGATTGTTGTATGGTGACGACCTTTTTTTTCATATTTTGCCTACAATCACCATCAGGCGGAGGTATCAGTAAGTTTACCATACCGATATTATGTTGTATACTCTGTCTTTAAACCTGCTCCTTAGCTTTTAAATGTTATCATGACTTTATTGTCTTAGCATTCCTGATGTACTTACCTTTTAAAACAATAACGTAATCAACGAACATAAAATAAGCATGACACATGAATCAATCCACCAATGCAATACAATGAATAAAGAAGTTATGAATTTTTAAACTGCTTGATGGGTCGTTAGTGCGCATGATAAGTTGAAAGTTCCGTTAATTTATTGTACAGTACCTTACTTTTTGTCTCGTGAAGGATTTTAAAGATTGGTTCGATTAATAAATGTTAGTAGTAGTTATTAATGTTATTGTTTATCACGAAAGAGAGAATACATTATATTTTTGTTATTGGAATAGGTTGCCACAAAAGTTATGAAGTTTATGATAGATAACTTTGGAGTCTCCAATTTGTTTGGTAGAGAAAACTACGAATTTTATGCGCGAATCACTGGAAGGATACTAAAGGTGGAAGAAGACTGGATTTTTAGCTTCCGCTATCCCCCTGATTCATTAGTTTCACGTAAGCATTCAACGCAATTACTCACTATTTATTTGAGCGCTTGTAGTATTAATAGAAACAGTCATTGTAGATGATAAAATTAATAGGCCATCCATTTCTCTAAAAATTTTTGTTTTTTGTTTATTGCTGTTTATTTTTATTTAATTCGTTCACTTTCAAAGTTCATTCAGTAGTGATTTGATAGCTATTGTCATTAAAATTAATAGATGAATAAATGTTTGGTTACAATGTTGAGCTATACTTTTTTCGTATATCACTACAGGACAATTGTCGCTAGAAGCAGAAAAGACTTGGTTACAATATGAATGTGAGACATGGGGCCTGAAGTTTAATCTAGAATGTAAGCTTGCACTGTAATTCGAAAAATCTGCACGCCCAATGATTTAAAACGATATTTTGATTAAACGCTTAATTTTTTTTCTTTTGGCACAGCAATGTCTCACCAAGAAGAGTCGCAATCGACGCCGGCATTAATTCACGTACCAGAATCCCTAGAACTGAACTCATCACTCGGGATAATTCCAGAAAACACACTTCTGGAAAGTTACACACGTCTTTCAGTTAGTTTGGAGGAAAAAGGGTTTTTTCAGGTGAGTTTGAAACTGAGTATCAAGTCAGTGTAAAATCTCAGACTTTTGGCTTTTTTTTTTTTTAAGATTTAAAATTGAAAGATTAAAGTTTTCATGAATCTCGAATTTACAGCCATACTCGCGGATTTAAATGCTCGTTTTTGCAACATTTAGGCATCCAGCCGTTCGTCAAGCAACGGTAGCCACAACTCTCGTCATCCAGAAATGACGCTAGACGAACTCAAAGCAGTAAATCGTTATGCGGAGAGCACAAAGAGTCTCAGCTATTTGCCTCAGGTAGGCGTGGGTGAAGCTTAAGCGGTATATATATAGTTCAGCAATTTCTATCACCAAGTGCATTGATTTATTGTTGGTCGTTTTTGTTTCTTTCGTGTATGATATATATGTATTGACATGGTTTTTTTAAAAATTTACTGGAAACCCTGTTATTTTAAAATTTTTGTAATTTAGTGAGTGTAATTAGCTTGTTGACTAAATTTAGATTTGTATGACAAATCACAGGGCAATAATTGAGCGTGCTATGTATTAACAGCCATACTTCATTCTTGATTTTGCAAATTATTCGAGCTTTTTTAATGCTCCTCTTTGTAATATCATGCGCTAACGGAAAATCATTAATAAAATTTCAGGTGCGATTAACCCATCGTAGAACATTATATTTAAATTTAAAAAATTGTACAATAAATTTACTATAAAAACTATTTCAGTTTTATTCAAAAACACTCAAGTGCTAAAGTTGAAAAAAAACGTAAAATGCTAAAATCCAAGTAGGTCTGAGTTACGGAACACTAGAATATGATCCACGGTGGGTTAATAAAATAAAACGGGAGAAATCACTCATTCTTGACAAAGAATTTTTTAATTCTACTAATACATATCTCAACATTAAGTTGTTATGCATGGTTATTGTTTTTGTAATTCAAGTGTGAAATTCAATGTATTTTTTAGAAGAATGCAAATACGGACGTTGTATTATATATTTTAGCTTGATTTTCATAATGAATTGATATCAATTCTCAAGTAGTATTAACGTCTAAAACTTCGCCTGGCTGGCGTGCCTGTGCCACTTAATTGAGCTCTGTTGAGCTAATAGTTGTGTCCAGTTGACGAACGGGGTCTAACCCGGTCGCTCTGAACGATATCAAAATATACATCTATATCTATGGTTGGATCATCATAGATATAAATATAAAATTGTGCGAGATCGGGCTTGATCCTATCCGTAAAGTGAACACACCTAATACTTTTTTTTATTGCTTGTTTACAAATAAAAGGCATCCCACCTATGAGAAAAATTATAAAATCTCGTTTAATTATTATGTAAAATTTTTAGTTAGTAATTAAACAATTAAGTGTAATTTTATTTTAAAATACAGGAATCCTCGAGACTTTATATTTTACAATGTATACATTTATTTTTACAATTTAGAATACTCAAAAATAAAACGAGAAAATGTATTTTTATCACTTTTAAATTGTTTGTTTTATCACTGCCAATAAGCTTTTTTTTTTTTGCATTCATATAAGAATAATCGCATCTTGATAGTAAAAATTATATGCATAATTCTGGTTGAGCCTCATCATTTATCTGCTAAAATATTGCAATACTGGTGTATTGAGAACTCACATTTGCACTTTCATGCATTTATCAATGCTGATTTATAATAAGTAGAGAAAACCTTTTTACCACAGCATAATGTTTGCTTTTTGCTTGTCAATACAATATTTTCTTTCTCTGCAAGTATTGCTGTCATTCTGTAACACAAATTACAATAGTTCCTCACAAGAGTGTGTATATATATATATATATATATATATATATATCACGTACTCCAGTGAAGTACAACTTATAATATGCATGCTTGGAAAATATTACGAGAAGTATAAAAAATGTAAGTTCAACTTAATAATAGACATTACAGCGGAGTGAAAGATGAAAGTGAAGGTAATGGAGCATATAGCTTAATTGATGTAAGATTTTCGTCAGGTACATGAGAGACAAACCGCACGCATGCGAACTAGGTCGGAATGGTTTCTCACTCCCGTTGGCGAAAGACTGGCTGCGACCGATAGCGATCCCACAGCTATGCATGTTCTTCGCGGCTCGAATCGATCTTCGTCCGGAAATATCGGTACGTCTTTGATCATGATCATTTATAAAAGTTCTCGTCTGTCGATTTTTGTCTTTCATTCATCAATTCAGTTTTTACCATTGTTTATACCATCCATACATTTTAAGCGGATGAAACAATTGAGACCTATAGCCAGCGAGCGAGATTTTACTCTTATTTAGCTTTGTGGTCAAATCCTCACGAGGATTAAAAACAAAATACATGTAGTGTACGGCACTCGATAAAAATATACCTCAAGAATAATAATAATAGATGAACAAAGTGGATGGTAAACCGATGTAAAGCAAATTTTAGAAAAAAATGAATGACTTGCGTGAGAAACAGCAGAGTTGCTTGAGTAAAGTCTGTTATGCCTTCACAGCGGCCGGACTAAGCGCGAGCGCAGAGTCTGTGAAGCGTCCCAGCCTGCGGCGGAACTCGTCCCGGGAAAAGTCGCGACTGCACCGCAGCTCGTCCCGGCGCAACAAAGAAAACGGCGGCAAGGCTCGTAGTGCCGTTTCGGAGAACACGTCCAAGTCGCGCTCCCTCGAGACGGTCAAGGTGAAAGGCACCAGGGTGACGATAGACCAGCAACCGGCTGAAAAGATCATCAAAAGCAGCGACGAGCTGTTGCACTTGTCACAAAACAACAGCAGTGCAAAGTCTCACCAGCACCAACAGCATCATCATCACCACCACCACCACCACCACATCCACCAGCAGCAGCAATCCGATCCAACGGCAGTATCGATCGGTCCACAGGACTGTACAGAGATGGACGTGCAAACCTTTCACGTCACCCTCACCTACAAACCGCGAATCTAATTTTCCTCCTTTGTGTTCGTCACCCATTAGTTGTGGGATCTTTTCCCACCGTACATGCCCTTTTTCACCTCACTTATTAATCCATCATTGCTTCGATTCGTTTCATGCTGTTTTGCTACTGCCGCTACCGTTTGCTGTTGATACTTTTATTATACCTGCGATTTTAAACGCAGCTATACGCTTTTTTGGCGTGCTGCGGTTTATTATTTATTTGTCCGTTTAAAATTGTAAGAATTTTATATGATTTATTTCATCGTGCATCCTATGAGTACTGCTACTTTGTATATGCAATTATTGCGTTGTTAAATATCACGGTGATACCAAGTGAATTAGTAATTTTAATTGTATTACCGATTTTTTTTATACATATATATATATATATATATATATATATATATATATATTCTTGTTGATCGATGCAATTTATATTAATCAAGTGTCAAACTGCAGTGATAAGTTAAACAGCTTGCAAAGCATAAAGACATGTTCAGAAAGGCGACGATTCTTTTAACTACCATTACTGCTCATATTTTGTAAGACTATTTTTTATGTAAATTTTTTATCTTAGAAACTACTGAATTTTATTAGTTGAACATTCCATAAATATTTTCGTGTGTATTTAAAGAATATTGAAAAGTTGTAACTAGTGATGAATGATTAAGAATGATTTTAGCTTTTAAATTTTTATAAATTTTTTCTATTTATTACAAAAATACAAATAAACTACGGATTACCTACTATTTGCATTTTTTGTATGTACGTTCCATTTTGATAAAAAAATCGTCTTTTATTTATAAAAGTAAAATTTTTATTATTTTACAAAATTTTTATAATCCAACATGTATCCATCGAGTACATGAAAATGTAAAAAACAATAGACAAATAGAAAGTGCACGATTTTTACAAAAAAATCATTAGTGGGTCAACACATGAACTCCCTAAAAATTTTATGTCACGTACAATAAAGGAAGAAAAATAAATTGTAAAACGAAAAACGCTTGAAATACTGCCAATAAAACGAAAGAAAAAATTCTTGGTATTTACAGTCAAGCGAATCCAGCAAACGAAAATAAAGAAAAACTGTTGCTTCTATCATATATTTTAGCAGTAAGTTCATTCCATGTATGCGTATAAATCAATTTTTATACTTTATGGATATGATATAAATCGTACCGCATCATTCCAAGCGCATTTTAATATAAGTGTTATGGCGATGAACTTATGTATTTGATTTTGTAAATTTTGTATAACCAATTGGTAACACGATATTTGTTTTTCTCATGAATAGCGAATTCTCGATACAACACTAATTGAATGTGAAGAAATGAAAGTATTAATAACAATCATGGTAAAGAGTTTAAAGGAATAAGAGCTCTCTATAATACTTCATATAAGCCAATAATAGTTAAAAATCACTTGCCATTAGAAATCACTCTGTTCGATACAAATCTTCGATCAACATTTGCCTTAAGCTTAAATTCTCCGAAATAAAAGACAAAAATAAAGCTTAAAGAAACAAGTGAATGAGTATGAGTAAAGTTAAAGACTTTTTTAGTTGAACATTAGGTAAGCGACATATTTATTAAAAAAAAAAAAACCGTGTAAAACCACATGGTTTTTGTGAAAATATAAATTCATAAATTATTGATATAAATTTATATTTCCACAAGAGACATTAGCAGTGAGCACGTCATTCATGCTTGCTATATTAAAAGTGTTAAAAAATTGTGTAGTTTTAAATTCACACGCAATCCATGTTATTCGAGACTTTTCTTCTTTCAACAGAAAACTCATCGCAAAAAGTATGAAGAACAATACATAAACGCGTGCAAAGTATTTTCAATTAGTCAAAAAGAAAAGAAAATGCAAATACGAAAATCACATACTCATTTATGTATTATATGTACACCCTTCCCAAACGAAGAATTACGAAAAACTACTAGTTCAAAATAGTAGTTTTTCCTCGTAGATTTTTGTAGTCTTTTCTGAATGTATATTTCAAAGAATTTAGTAATTATAATTTCTTTTAGCAACGTATAAATTGCGGCATTTATACTGCTAGCCTTGCGCGTTCCTTGCTGTGATCCTCCTGTGTCCGGAGCCCCTGAAGTTTGCGAGAACGGCACTGTGTGTATAATATATAGTATATATATAGTTTTTTGATCATACGACGAGATGATTGGCACCCTCGTGGGGCGCACGTTCGGATACGACGACTGGTCAGCTTACACCCCCAAACCTGGCTGTGTATCTGAGAAATACAAAATTATATAAATTACAGAATGAAACTAACGCGTTTGAAAGTGAATAAAAGTGTTTCATACTTATAACGAGTTGTTAATATGTGTGTTAAGAAATTAAATTTTTTTGTTCACAGCCACTCAAACCCAACTTTGCCGCACTTCTTGACTTTTCTCGTTCTTTCGGATCAAGTTCAGGCAATTCGCCCTCCGACCTTTCCCTTAAGAGTCCGGTCCCAATAGAAGTCTGCTTAGAGCTGCACACAGCGCACATCTGGGTTGCGAGAAATTCATCGCTGTGAAATATCTGCAAGACTAACATAAACGATTAATTAATTACATTTCTATTCCAATCCGGAACAGAGTACATATCAAATGATACTTTCTTTGAGGTGTTCCAAGTGCTCCTCTGCTATGTCGTCGAGCCGCTTCACGATGAGTGCCACAGGCACTCTCAGATGGCCTCTGATTTTCTGGCTGATGTTATAGTTTTCCAGAGAGTCGTAATGTAGAATTCGCCTTCCTTCCCTGGCCTCTGTTATCCCCGTAAACGAGCTTGTTCACTGTTTGATCCGCCAAGCTTCGTGTACGTATATCTTGTAGTCCAATCGAGACCAGCGGGTTGATGTATACAAATGAGGTTTGATGATTTTTTACTGCTGCATCCTGAAGAAAAAGGGTACAAAACGCCGGGGTTCCCTCTTCAACTTGCCAAATTTTGCTCTTGGACGAGTAGTTCCCGCAGTAGTTCTCGTATGTATCTTTCTTTTCCAATTATTTCGTTTTGGTTTTAGTTTATACGTGATATAAAAAAACAAATTGGTGAGGAAAAAAAATTCGCACTTCTCGCACTCTACGTTATGAAAAATTTAAATAACATTTGAATTTGTAAGCCCCAAATTATAATTGACAAGATGATTCAATCCTCCAATGTTATTGAATTACTTCATAATATATACGGGAGGAAAATTAAATAATGAACTGATTGATATTTATAAATAATACATGCAAGCTAGAATATGAGAAATAATTTTTGTACAAAGTTATACATCAATAATAATAATTACGTCATCTCAAAATGATCCACCAGCTTATGTTTCATCGCAAATGATACGAGGCATCATTAGGAAAAGAAAATTTTACAATAAGTGCAGACAACAATTGATAAGAGAAAAAATTATTGTAATGCGTTTTTGTACGAGTTTTCACAAAAATTCAGGGAAACAACTTTTTAACAATTTACAAAAAGGAAAAGTTACAAAAAAGTTTTTATACTTTTTAAAGCTATATGCACAATTTGAAATCTTATTTCAACTGCCCACTCAAATAAATTTTCTTTAGCTAATAAAAATATAAAAACTTAACATATTGTTTTTCCTACCTCGGGAGTTTTTACTGGTTGCTGGAGTTGCTGCACCACGATAGGAAAAATAGCATCCAACCAGGGCAATCACTGCTCCGCAAGCGCCTTCGGGCCCAGTGATCGCCCTGGAGAGATGCACACATTATTGACGAAAACTAATATTTCTTGTGTGAAATTCAAGTTCTTTCTTCACTTATGCTATTTACTAATGTGACTTTTCTGAGGGCGAAATACGAGGACTACCAGTATTACCTAAAATAACCGTTTTGTAAATAAAAAAAGTTTTGTGAAAGAAATAATATTAAAGTTAGTACTGTCGATATACGAGTATACTACAGTAGTCAAATGAGTTAATCCTTTTTTACATGCCTGGCAGAGTATACCTGTATATACTATATAATAGTTGCTGAAAATCGTCAATTTCAAATAGATATCTAATCCCATGAGCCTCATGGGCACGCAATCAATTTTTTTAAAGCTGGAAAATATTACTAGGGTAGTCAATTTACGCTTCATCGATTTTTATTCAGATCTTGTAGATAGTTTTTCTACACTACGGATTTCAATATACAAAATACGTGATATCCCATTGGACTGCGTGTTAATTGCCCAAAATTTAAAACCGTATCAATAACTTTTTTCACTTTTACCCAAGGTCCACAAAATTTTAACAGATATATTTTTGAATGAAAAATGACCTATATTTATAATTTTACCAATATCTTGTAGGTCAATCGAGAAACAACAGTACTACCTGAAATTAAAAGTAAGTTATTTGACGTTATCTGCGCGAATTCTGCCTCAAATTTTTTTGGATACATGTTTTTGTGTAAGAGTTTGAAAAATCTTATTGTAAAAAACATGTTGCAAAACACTATCATCGCCTGCAATCTGCCCGAAGACCACGCAAAATCCGTCACCCTCGAAATTTTGATCATCCCAAGCGAGTTGCCCACCAGTCGTGACGGAGCGAGAGGCGGAATAACTGGCCGAGTATGTATCTACGGATACGATGACGAGGAATGAGTTACTATTTTTCTAACTTGCAACGTTAGTTCATTAAAACTTTCTTACACTTAATTGTTTGAATTCAATTAATTATGTTGTAAATTGTATTGCTACACGTTGGGTTTGAGTGTCTGTAAACACTAATACAAACAACTCATTTTTAGTATGAAACACTAGATTTTTATTAACTTTCAAACGCGTTCGTTTGATTCTGTAATTTATACAATTTTGTATTTTTCAGATACATAGCCAGGTTTGAGGCTGTAAGCTGACCAATCGTCGTATCCGAACGTGCGCCCAACGAGGGTGCCAATCATCTCGCTGTACGATCAAAAAACTCTACATATATATTATACACACAGTGTCGTTCTCGCGAACTTCAGGGGTTCAGGGGCTCCGGACACGGGAGGATCACAGCAATGAACGCGCAAGGCTAGTATAATTTACTTATGCTGAGGATGCCGTAATTCATACGTTGAAAAACTAGTAGCTAGTATTTATTTATAACTACTTATTGATAAATTAAAATTTGCATGTCACTTGAAATTTACTTTTTTAAAACATCTATAAATGTCTCTCGCGGTAATGCTATGTTACCTATCATCCTCAACTTTTTTTTACCTTCTGCCTGTTTTGCTAATAATTTTTTTCTCCTTGTGACATCACCTCCGTACTGAAAAAAAAAGAAAGAAAATTCGTATGATCATTTAACGCGTTTAAATTTGAATGATGATAAATTTTCTAACTGTACCAATTTGGCTGTAACATCTTTTCTATAAGGTTTCAGATTTTCTCTTGCAAGAATTTTACTTCCTACACAAGCTTGAATCGCAATAAGAAATTGTTGCCGAGGTATTATATTCAATAACTTGGCACACATTCGTTTTGCTTTCTCTGTTGCCTTAGTACTGTGTACTAATGTACTTAGCTCTTCAACAAGTTTTCCGTTCAATAATATATCCATCTATAATAATTTCATTTAATGCAATTGTGATCTGTTAAGAAATCATTAATAATTAAATATTTCATGTTTACTTTTACTATATTGGACTCTTCATAGCCATAGTCTTCGTAATCAAAGCTTGCATATCCAGAACTTAGTGATTTAAGTTCATCATGAAAATCAACAACAATTTCATTGAGGGGTAAGATAAACTGAATCATTAATCTTTGATTATCTATGTTTTTTGTTAGTTTTTCCTTCCCTCTTCTATCCAAGCACAGAGACATGATAGGTCCCATGTAAGTATCTGTGAATTAAAGCACAAATTTAATTCAATTATTAGCATGAATAAGAAATTTTGAAAATGCTGCGGTACCTGGTGTTATAATTGTTCCCAACACAAGCGGTTCATACATAGTCTCAATTGTATGTGGAGCGGGAAAATGTGATGGATTACTAAAATAAACTTCATTACTTTTATTTTTGTCAACCTTTTTGCCGCTCAATGTTATTATTGTTTTATAAGTAACTCCTGGTGCAGTAAGGATTGATTGAGCATCGTATTCTTGGTCAAGACGTTGACAAAAGACTTCCATGTGTAAAAGTCCAAGAAAACCAAGGCGCCAACCCTGTCCTAATGCTGGACTTGAAAAATTTAACATATTTTATAATAATCACTTCATAGTAAAATAAGTACAATTGATTGGAATAATAATAATAATGAATTTCAGTTTAATTTTCGAGTAAGTATACAACAACATATTACCTGGATTCGTCAACCACTGATACCGCATTATCATTTAAAGTCAATCTGTCAATGGCACTTTTAAGAGATAAATATTGCGATTGATCCATGGGATAAACACCAGCAAACACCATTGATTTGGCTATTTTGAATCCAGGAAGTGGTTCCACAGACTCATGTTTCATATGAATGGTATCTCCTATCTGTGCATCACTAGATTTCATGTTACAAGTAAGGCAGCCTACTTGTCCTGCATATCTAGGCCCAATAGAGAATCCAAATTTTCATTTTCACTTTCAATCATTGCATACATCCGCGATCAATGCGAGGTCAACAAAAATTCATAGCTAATATTTAAAAATACGTATTCGTATATTACATTTTTGTAACCTTCTCCTCATCTGGTCTCAGGAATGCCAATGATTTAACTTCGTAAGACTTTTTTGTGTGATAGCAGGTGATCTGATCTCCAATGCTGATAACTCCATCCTTAACGTAAATCAAATTGATTGCTCCCTTGTAGCGGTCATACCAGCTATCGAAAATAAGTGCTTTCAATGGCTTATCCTTGGAATTCCCAGGGGGTTCGGGTATCCTCGTGACAATGGCTTCGAGGACTTGCTCCACGTTTGTACCATTTTTCGCAGATATTTTAATGATCTCGTTCTTGTCAATATCAAACAGATTTGTTAACTGATCGACCACCCTTTCGGGATTGGCATTCTTCAGGTCGATCTTATTGATAACGGGAATGATCACGAGATCATTGCCAAAGGCGAGATAAAAATTTGCCACAGTCTGAGCTTGAACCCCATCATTAGCATCCACAAGCAGAACCACACCCTGACATGCTCCTAGAGAACGGTACACCTATTTTGGAGGTGGAAAGTATTTTGAAATTTTTAAGTCAAGCCTTAAGTAACCTGACTCATAGTGAGTATTTTGCGGTGTAATAGCCCTTCCAATAATAGATGGATAGAATTGTAATTATCAGCCACTATTTTGAGAGATAAATGCTTTTTGTTTAATATTATATTCTACTCACGGATGATGGGAAGATAAATGAATAAAATAAAATAAATATCCATAATGTTTACCTCACTCGCGAAGTCAACGTGCCCCGGCGTGTCGATCAAGTTTAGCAGATACTCCTCGCCGTCGAGCTTGTACTTGAGAGAAGCCGTCTGGGCCTTGACGGTGATCCCACGCTCCTTTTCCACCTGCAGCTTGTCCAGCACCTGCATACCGGAATTTGTCTTTATGGCTCCCGTCATTTCCAAAATCCTGTCGGCCAAGGTGCTCTTGCCATGGTCCACGTGAGCTATGATGCTGAAGTTGCGAATCTTCTTTATCGGGATATCGTAGTCTTTCAGCCCTTCTTTTCCCTTCGAGGTCGAAGTTGAAGTTGAGTAAGAGCTTGCGAGCAGTACTCGAAGGTATCTGAAACGGCATGAGTATCGTTCAGAACGTAATCAAATAACATTGTCAAACGGATGTTTAAATAATACAGCGATGACAATAAGTGTATAATGTATACAATGTACCTTCTCTCCAAACTAGTCCTCAACGCAAACGGTCTCACGTGGCTGAATAACACTTTGCACAGCAGCATTTTCGAATTCATGTTGAACATCACTTGTGGCACTAAAATTAATGATTCAACAACAAATTAATGCTCACATGCATCATGCTGGTTGTTGCTGCAAGAGCGTTAGCAGACGGCAATATATAAGCGCCGGCCGCAGGTAAGGCTAGTCGCGCCCGATCAGCTGATGCATGCAGCGCAGGGGGTGGATGTTTCCTCGAGTTTTTCGGAGTGTCATCACTTAAAAAGCCCAAAAGTGCCCTGGTCTGTGATGAAAGAATGGCGTTCGCGGCCGTGTCCAGGGTATCGCGGGTTCTCCGAGTGCTCCGGCCATCCGCGGAGCCGCCCTCGTGCAAATCCAGCGTCCCGTGGTTAAGGGTAACCGGCTCGTGTAGTTGGCGACAGCAGACAATCAGACTCCTGGGCACGAACGACGACAGGAGGCCCAAGCTGCCCCCGGTCGAGACCGCGGACAAGCCGAAAAAGAAGAAGGGCCTCAAGAGCCCGCAGATCACGCTGATCATGCCGGACGAGAGCGTGACCATGGAGACCATCGAGCACGCGGAGAAGCTCGCCAAGCGGCGGAAGCTCAAGCTCGTCAAGATCGTCGAGTTCGACAGCAAGACCGAGAAGCCGCTATACAGGCTCATGTCGAACCTCGAGCTCTTCCAAGAGGAGAGCAAGGCCAAGATCGAGAAGAAGCCGAGTCCCCAGCAGCAGCAGCAGAAGCCGAGCTCCCAGCAGCAGCCGAGCCAGAAGCTCTTCATTCTCTCGTCCAAGATCGCCGAGAACGACCTCAGCGTCAAGCTCAGGCAGATGCACAAGCTGCTCAGGAAATACTCCGAGGTCCGAGTCTTCATCTCGCAGGACGGGAATCCGGCCAGAGCTGTAATTATTTTGTTGTGTTACTTATTGTCGTCTATCGTCTACTGTATCGGCGGGTCTTACCGAGATGTTGTTTTTTTTTGTTTTTTCAAGGACAAGGTAGTCGAGCTGATCGAGGAAAATCTGAAGGAGCGAGCGACCAAGAAGAGTCAAGTCAAGAAGGCGACCACTTTGAAGTTGCACTTTTTACCAAAGCCCAATCAGGAGGATGCAGTCAGTGCTTCGAGTAGAAGAGGTGAGAACGATGATGTTGATGATGATGAGAGTAGCGATGGAAAGACTGCCGAATCTCCCGATGCAGCGAAACAGGACACAGTAGCAGCAGCAGCAACAGCGGTCAAGTAGAAGAATTCAGAGGGGAGTGTACGTTGTTGGACTCGTTTGAATTGATATTGCCGTGAGTACGTTGATATCGATGAGATTTTATTGAATATTTACAGAAATACAATTGCTACAGATATATTAATCCTATTGTATGTATATATATATAAAAGGAGTATGATTAATTAATTTTTTGTTTCAATTGTCATTGATATGTCTCAGAGCAATGCCTACTTTTTACTAGTATACTAAACTATTTTAGACTATTGATTTTGAATGGTTAATATAGTTAGTTGTTTGATGACATTTTAAATGTGCCATTTTTGTCAATTCTTTTGTCATCATGATATTTTTATTTCAAAATTTTATTTAGCATACATATTTTCTAATTCCATATTGGATATCTGCGCGTGCTTGTATATATATTTACATTATAAAATTCACAAGATTAGTTTTGTGACTGTTGCAAGGCTGAAATGCCGCATTATTGATGAGATCTATACAATTCTTATTTTTGTACAAAGTTTATAGAAAAGTTCTTTAAATAATGTATGAAGTACTTAGCAAAAAATAAAAGTATAAATTTGTAAGGTATTTCACTAAGTTTGATTTGTGCTGACTGCATATTGATGAAGATAATTAAAACATAATGACAAACGGTGAAAGAGACATGAAAATTAAGTATATTTCAACGAGAAAAAGTAGCATTACTACTTTGCGTGAAAACTAATCGATGACGCCTGCTAATACTTAATATCATAAAAACTGTCACATAAATAACAAATACAGATAACGCAGATGAATGTTTCGCGGTTAAAATCGCGAGGAAAAAAAAAATGTTGATATATCAGTAACGTTTAATTGCAACATTTCCGAACGGGTTTTCATGTGCGCATTGCTTCTCCTGCACGACCTGTTGATGTTGCCTGCACGCTCGCTCTACTAATATCATAAGCATATATAATACGGGCGAACGTTAACAAAATCGCGCCCCGCTTAGCAGGGCGGCAGTCGGCACTCCTCGACCTCCACGAGGTGTGGACACCCCCTCGCGTCCGGCCTCCGGCTCGCGGCCACAGCTATGTGTCTCGTCCTCCAGCGGTCCGCCGCGCCGCAGCTCGCCGAACAGCTCGACCAGTAGCTCCACTCGCTCACTCGACAGTGCTGCACCGGCTCGTCTGCAACCGATTTTCAGGAATTATATTTTCGTTCCCTCGTTTTTGCTCGCTCATCTCGACGAATCGGGTGAATTTTTTGTCACAGGAAAACTTACTCTTCTCCGGAACGGGGTTTGCATCATCATCATCATCACCGCGATTAAGACTCCTCAGGTTGGACGAGTCCTGTTCGTTTGGCGAGTCTGAAACATATTCCGTACGATATCGCATTGATCTCAGGAGGTATGATGTGCAATCTTATCACTATTTGAAAAAAAAGTTCACTCTAAAAGCTTTCGCGTTTGTCCAGTATTGATAATCAACTTGCTTCACTCACCGCACTCTGGCATAACTTTGTGACACTTTTGTCTGCGTATCAATTTCGTCGGGCATGATTTTCCTCCGTTCCGTGGATAAGCCTGTACGATGAAAAAAAAAAAAAAAAAAAAAGTACACGCCACCACCGGACCACAGGGGGCGGGGGCCCCACACCGCCCCACCCCCAAGGTGCCTCCCCCGTCCTGTAGCCTTTGCAGCCGAAGCACGGCGACCAGGAGCCCCATTCCGACACTTTGCAGTGAGACTTCTCCCGCGCTGAATTCGACTTTGTTTCCTTCCGATGCTTCTTTTTCTTCTTCTTGCGCTCGCCACTTTCCGTGCTCGTCTCCTCGTTGTTGTCCCCGTCTGTTCGAACGCACAGTCAAGTATATCTTATGTGCCACGAAACAGAGAATACTGTCTCGTTGTGAGTTTTCGTACTAATCTCGTACTTAAGTGCAGTGTTACAAGAGTATTTTTGATTGAAAGAAAAAAAAACAATCGTCGTGATTCATCAGTGGTATAGTATATAGGTATGTACAAACATAGTGTGTAAAATGGGTATTACGTGAGTAATAGATAATATACAAGTAATTGGTAAAAAATTAAAAAATGGGAAAAATCACCGCATTTCGGGCGCTTAGCCTTGATTTTTTGCTGGTCCCCTTTAAACGGTATATCGTAAGTGACAATGCTGCTCAGCATTAGTTTGTAATTTCTTAAATGCGCATAGTCCACTGCCAATCGGACATTGGGTTAGTAAGCATACGCAAACATTCAATTTTTCATTAATATCACAGTTATTTTCTTACTTTTATCATCATCATCATCATCGTCGTCATCATGACAATTATTAGTATGGTATATTTATATGATTGAGTTGGTAATAGTGACAACGACCAGAATATATAATGACAGTGAGAGTGCATAAAATTAATAAAGTATATAATACGTAGCGATTGATTATAATGCGCATACAGAGATCGATTGAACAGATCGCATGATTGATTAACGGCGTGATGAGTCGTGAGGGTGAGAGCAGTGGTCGCTTAATGACAATCAAATCAAGTATAAGCAATGATATCGGTGAAAATAATCAAGGGATGTGCGGCAAAAGAAAACGTAAGTAAGATGCACGAACGTCCTTACAATTAGTCGTGAGCGAAAAAAACAACAACAAACTTACGGACGCCGAGACAGGTGTCCTGGCACTCCTGCTGGGTGCGAAAGTTGTTGAGGTTGCCCTCGCAGCCCGCGTAGTGGAATATGTCGCACTTGCCCCCGGGCTTGTCGTAATAGTAGCGCAGACTGTTCTCGTTGTGGCCGTCGGCGCACCGGCCGGGCTTCAGCGTCTGCGAGCAGATTACTGCGCGCGTGCATGCATCCGCATCGTTATTATTATTATTATTATTATTATTATTATTATCATCATCATTATAAATAATCATCAACTAACTTACGTGAAAGAAATTAAAGGGGGGAGGATTAAGACAACACATTAAACCGCCTTGAACACTCCAAAAAAAATTTTTTATCGTCCTAAACGGTTTAGATTTTTGGAAAATAGAGCTTAAAAATTAAAAAGTTGACACATATAGACAGTTTATAAGTCGCTAAAAATGAAAATTTTAGATTCATGCTCCGCGAATGACATTGTGGTCTGTTTTTTTCCATCTTACGGCTACGGCAATTATTTTTTCGACTTGATTTCAGAAGAGCTATCTAGAAAAAATTAGTTTACTCTCTTCGAAAAAAGTTTTGGCACAAAATAATTAAATGCGTTGTTTTCTAAACATAGGTTTCATGAAATATCGCAGTTTTTGTGAAATGGCCCGTATACGTTATTAAAAGCAATTCTGTTTGAGTTTTGAGTGTTGGCAATTATGTTAAATTGGTTGTCAATTATTTGTCAATGTTTAATAATACGTAGTGTCTATTCGCACCAAATCTACGTGAATACGTGGATATAAGGTCTTAATATACACGTAAACGTAGATATAGGGACTATTATATCTACGTAAACCAACGTCAATAATAATGATACTGTCCACGCGCTCATCGAGGTGTTTTCTGTATACTGTACAGTATCCACGTATTTACGTGGATTTGGTGCAAATAGACCCAGCGTTAATAATATACATTATACAATATAATAACTAAATATGAAGATATTATTGTTATACAACTTGTCATTTTATTACATTAGATACGTACGCATTATTGAAAACTATATTTAAGTTTTAAGTGTAAGATAAGTTTACTCACAAACCTTAATCTCCGTATTTCTTGCTTCGTTGCTGATCCCTTACTGTTCCGTATATTACGTGTTCACTCGACGAATGACTAAGTCACACTGTTAACAGAGCGTTTGGTAAGCCGCGCATCTCATTGCGTAGTATAAAGTGCGCAGCTCAGCTATAGGTCACTGACCACTGACTCACTCAGCTGACTAATCACTAAGCTGACAGTGTAGTATAGGCATTCGTCGAGTGAACACGTATTATACTGAGCAGTGAGCGATCAACGACAGACTAGAAAATGAGGAAATTATGTTTCGTAAGTAGACTTATTTTACACTTGAAACTTAAATAGAGTAATTTTTAATAACATATGCGTATATAATGCAATAAAATAATAGGTTATACAATAATAATAATAATAATAATAATAATGTCTTCATATTTAGTTATTTTATCATATAATATACACATAAATAAATTAATAACTATTGCCAAATAATTGACAACCAATTTAACATCATTGACAACACTCGAAACTCAAACAGAATCGCTTTTAATAACCATTTCACGAAAAATGCGATATTTCATGAAACCTATGTTTATAAACAACGCATAATAGTCAATTCAGTAATTTCACTACATGATGTATACATGCGTCATGTCACAAAAAACGGGATAATTTTGTGTGTGAATTAGGATTTTTTAAATTAGTGTTTAGAATATTTCTATAATTTTTTCTATTTTATGTGAGGTCCAAACTAGCCGAAAACTTTGGACCCAGCTCTATTGCCATTTTTAGAAAACATGTTCATGTACTAAAGATTTTT
>JAPYYV010003365.1:0-18511 GCA_030522625.1 Copidosoma aretas
CACGACTATCACTCTATTTTTTCTGTGTAGTAGTTGTCTATCATTACTTAGTCTTGTCTTGAACAACAAAGTTAACGCTTACTCTTACTGTTGCTCTTTGAAAAAATACCTGTCTATTATTCGTAGTGTTATGTATTATAATTGTGAAATGTTGTGGCTAAAATAGGCGTAAGTAAACATGCCGTACAAAGCTTTAACGCACAAAGAAAATCGAGACAAAGTGTGTTTACTGCGTTTGCGAAAATACAACCAAATGTCCATTATTAAAAATACGTTGCAATCCGACGCTGCCGACCTTTTTGGGTGCTCTATAGATCTCCGTGATGACAGATTACCAACAGCTTTATGCAGTACCTGTCGAAAAAATTTATTTCTCTTAAAAGCTGGTAAGAAAGTAATTGAATTGCCCGATGTATCGAAAATCTTACGCCACGAAAAAACTGATATAGCTACAAGATCGAAAGACCGTTCAAAGTGTAACTGTGACGTCTGTCTGATAGCATGCAGCAATCCATTTACTACTTCTAAAAAGTCTGATGGAAATCAGTTATCTTGTAAGTGGTAATGACTCAGACAAGGACGTATTTTTGAAACTCACAAGATATTCTATTTTATTTTATTTTAATTTTAGAACAACTAACATCTACAATTTCTGCAAAACGATGTACGGTCTATTTTTCAGTTGTAGCAAAAGGAAAATCTCATAAGTGTAATTTAAGTACCCGAGTTCATAATCTAATCTCTTGCTTATCGGAATCAGAATCGCAGGTTCAAAGTCAAGTGATTTCATCAGCAATCAAAGAAAAAGTAGACGACAAACTGAGTAATCAAAATTTGGACTTGGCACTTTCTCAATTGCATGGCCGGCCACTACGTATTACAGTAAATAAATCTGAAAAAAAATGATATGAAGCGCCGCCTATTATTTTCAGTCAACAATCTTTACTGGATACAAACTAATCTGAATCTTAGTAATCGTAAGATTGGCTCTTTTGCATCCGCTATGCATGTAACATCTGGAAATATAAAAGTGATTGACTCTGGCGCAGAGATAAAGATTGCAGCAAAATCTCACAACCTTAATAGCTTTTTCACTTGTTAAGATTTTGCTTTCGTTAACGTAAAAGGCCAAAATGTTTTAAATGTTGATAAAGTTGGAGATGGTATAGCTGCAAAGAGATTTAAGTATTCTGGAGTTAAAAAATTATTTATATTAGCGATAGCTTCGCATTCTCAAGAAAATTATGATAACGTTAGTCAACTCTGATCTGAGTTAAATTTAAAGTCCTTTCAAGCTACGATCGCAACGGATCTCAAGCTCGCAAATATTCTAGTTGTCATCATGCCACATAGTAGCTCATTTCCATGCACATAGTGCTACGCAAAAAAAGGCGAGCTTAACACGTGCGGATCTTCCAGATCTCTATAAAATGTATTGAAAAATTATAATGATTGGTTTGCAAATGGAGCTTCAAACGAGAAAGCCAAACATTTTTTAAACTGTATAAATCTAGTGCTTATAGCAACTGCAGAACACAAGGATATTTAAGACATAATTCCACCACCAGAACTGCATTTTATGCTTGGTGTAGTTAACACGCTTTATTCACACATGTTAAAAAATTGTAAGAAAGAATCTCTTCTTTGGAAAAAGCCTGTTATGCTGAACGTAACGTCACTTATGGTGCTCCAGCTTTTAAAGGTTATTCATGTAAGAGGCTTCTGAATAGTGTAGATATTCTACGCAGCATGATAAATATAGGTGTATTAAAATACGTTACAGTTTTCCACGATTTTAAGCATATTGTAGATTCGTCTTTTGGAAATATTCTCTTACGAAAGTTATAAAAAAGATATAGCATCATTTCAAAAAAGTTACGTGGTATTAGGAGTTGATGTTACTCCGAAAATTGATGCAGTTTTTTTACACGTACAGCAGTTTTGCGAAAAAAATGGAGTGAGTTTAGGCTCATTTAGTGAATAAGCGATGAAATCTGTCCATTTTGATTTTAACAAAATGTGGGATAATAACAAAGTTTCTACAAATCATCCAGAATATGACAAAAAACTTTTACGTACTGTTTGTTGCTATAATAGTTTGCATATTTAAAAATCCTCTGATTGTGTGTTGTTTATATCCAAATTATCATTATTATTTAATAACATACTCAAATAATGGATTATTATGTACATTAGTTAAATCATATAAAATTATATGGTTTAATATAGTACAGAAGAATTTCTTACTGTAAAAATATGTAAACTAACATATGTTTACATACAAATAATATAATTGTACAAATTCACGTCCATTTTCCCGTAACCATCGTTTATGCCTCCAAGTCCAGCATCTTGTTCTTATATACTTTGTAAAAATTTCTTCAGAGTGTAAGCAATCTATCCTATCAGGAATAGGAGCAACACTAATTTAAATATAGTTTGAAAAAGCGAGTTTTAGAAAAAAAATATATTTTTTTTCGTAAAATGATAAAATGTAGTTTTTTTTAAAAGATATCGCTCGCACATTTGATTTGTATTGAATTGTGATGTTTAAACATAGTAGATTAAATTAAAAAAAACAAATTAGCAGTACTCGAATTTTTCATTTAAAGTTAGTTCAAGCTCACCGTGATGCTACGTGACTACCCTTTTCCTAGAGTAATCGTTCCTTTATTGTAATCCCGAGACAGATTTGTTTTTTTCAACATAAATATTTATTGTCATTTGCTGGGCCATCACAGTACTATTCTTACACGCATAGCTTGTCAACAAATATTAAATATGTACGATTTTTTCCAGGAAAATATACGGATACTAGCGTAGAACCAAAGGATGAAGTGGTTATCCAGACAGAAAATCTGTTTTTCTATGTCTGTTGGCTTTCCTTAATATGTTTGACTTTTTCTTTCTGTCAGGTTTAGTAATGATTTCCTGTTTTATTGCTTTGGTAGTGATTTCTGAAACTATGAAGAAGTTAATATTAACTTTATTTTACCCAGTTAATATACTTAAATTTCCTAATATATCTGTCTTAGTAAAGTATAACAGTTGATTAGAAATAGGTAGTAGCTTAATGTATAATAGTGGTCATACAGGACTGAGATAAACCTTTTGCTCTGAGGGTCCTAAGCTTATGATTTTCTAAATCCAGTAGTTTATAATATAATCTTTGTGAGATATATCATATATTCCATTTCCGAATTCAAGGCTCTTATTTGGCTCTGATTCAAAAATACTTTATCAATGTATAAAACGGGCAGAATGATTGTTTTGGCCTTAACTTTGTATATGTTAGCATCAACACTGCTCTAACATTCATTATTATAAAAATATTCTCTTACAATCTTGATATCAGAGTCTCACTTTAATTTATGTTTGAAAAGCATAAATTGTTATAATAATATCCAACATTTCTAATATGATTTTAGTTTACTCCAAGAGGCAGCATTTTTCTCTCTAAACTGCGATAAGGATAAGGAATCATTCAGAAATTATTATCCAAAAGAAAGTTCTTTAAACACAGCAGGAGATACTGACGAATCGATTGGTTCTGAACAGCGTCAACTTTTAGCTAGATGTGGAGTATGGCTTCTTATAAGTATCTGCACACCCAATGAGATCATTCCATCAAATATACTTGGAAGATTGCTTTCAATGTTATTTTATTGGTTTCATGCAACATCATACTCATTCAATGGCAGTAAAAAAAGCCTTATTCATCTTATCTTCACTGTTGGTAACGATATATTAATATATTATGTTTATACTAAGCACTAATAGCAATGTATGTTTATTTATGTTACAAACGAAGCAGAGTCATTAGAAGTCAAAGACCATAGATTTATAGCTCCGTCGTTTCTATATTTTTTTCAAACTGAATTATAAAATCGGCACTCAACAGATATTATTTTACGATAAATTTGCCATTAATATTGTAAAAAGATGGATAGACTTGTTCTGTAAAGACTAAAATCTTTTCTAGAGATTTAATTTGGAGAGCAGTAAAAAGTATGATTCTTTCGAAAACTGTAACGATTTTTAAGAATATTGTTTTAAACGGTTTTCATCTTGTAAGTTATAAACTCGCTCGCTCAAAAAAAGTTTAAAAATGTCTATAAAATAATCATTGCTACAAAAAAAAAACATCTAAATTCCAGAAAAGAATAGTAGATTAAATATTACGAATTCTTAAATTAATGTGAAATAATACTATCTATGTCTTTTATTGAATACGTTTATAACGCAGCTAGTGAAAAAATGTAATAAAATGCTCCAAATTGCACGTGTTTTGTCACCAAAGGCAAATCTAATATTTGTTAAAACTAACTTCTACAGAATTATAAGTCCTAATTATTAAAATGAAAAAAAAATTATAGCTCATTCTGGACAAGAACCTTCAAAGCTTACAGCACTTTTCGTTAACGTAAGATAAGAGATATTTTACTTATGAATTTTTCCAATCTAGAAAAAAAAAATTATATTCGTTAGTAACAAGGAGGGCATGCTTATTTTAAAAACTACAAAATACTTCATACCTACCTTAGGAGCATCGCTTTTACAGTAAGTACGTGAAAATGTTGAGGAATCACATAATAAATCTTGAAGTATAGTATAAATAACTTTTATTCAGTATTATTATTACTCCTGGAATAGATAGGGCTTGCTTTATCGCCAACACAAATCATTTTTATTTTTCACACTACTTGAGTAAATGTATAAAAGTTACGGACTTTTTTTATCAGCGTGCCTACAAAATTATTATATTACTCTATGGCATCAATATCCTAACAAAATGTAATTAAAATATGTCAGCAATCATAATAATAGTTAATATTAACGTTATTTTTTGTATACAGATTTGGCTTAAGCTTGCAGTTGAATAACGTTTGACAAATGTGATATAGGACCCTTTTTTTTAGAAAAAGCATGTTGCGGTTTACATAGTTTTCATTCCTGATCATCATCTCAATTTATAGACATCCACTTTCTAGGTGCTGCCATGCTTAATGGCCTATTATTTATGTAATACATAGAGGCGTTATTAAGATGTTTGACAACATACATAAATATTATGAATAAGTCTTATCATACGTAAATTTCTAAATATTTTTACTTGGGATTAGGCAGCTTATACTTTCAATTGCATTTTTTAAAGAAAATTATTTTAAATGGTTTCTAAGATCTGCAAAAAATTTCGAATGCAACTACAAAATTTTGTGAAGTAGTGTTATGTTTTGAAACCTTGTTGATTTGATGTTTCTTACATATTGATATGCAACTTTTTTTTTCACGAATCTGTTTAGGATAAGGACTAGGAAACTAAAAAATGTATTTGTAATAGATTCATCTATAGAAGGTGAGCTCTTATAAACCTTGTAAAGTTGTCTCACCTGAGCTGGCCACAAATACTGACAATGACCTGTACTAGTACATCACATTATAGCTTTACCGAGTGGCAAGACATTGGATTATTCGCATCTCTAGAATCAAGATAGTTTTTCTCACAAATTACTTTTTTGAAATAGAACAATCGCTTAGGTAGTTTACATAACATTAAAATTATGTGAATAAATATAGTCCCCCAACTGATAGCTAAATAGACTATAATTTATTGGCAGAAAAAACAAATTATAACAACAGGATGATGTTGCGAATATGAAAGATGGGATTTATATACACCTTTTTTCTGGACAAAGGTTAATCTCTGGATATAGTAAGCTTAGCCGACTAAGTATACTTTTTATGATAACGGCAAGTGCTGGAGAAAATCACTTAATCAGTTAAAGTATAGCTGTATCTGTTTGATCATTTAGTCCATGCCCTAATCTTTCCTAGTATATCTCTTTCATGGAAACGCAAACGTTACGCATACGGTATTCGTTGTTGCTGTATTACTATTCGCTTTATCCTAAGTCTTTTACATATTCCTATACTTATGGAATAGAGGTAGATGGCGCTAATGATGATAAGTTATTGTTCGTACATCATAAATGTTACCACAAGTTTCAGGTACGTACTAGTCACGGTACATGATAATTGAAGTTGGTCGCCAAGACAAAATGTTTTTTTAAATTTGGAAACATCCCGTGAACCCACCTCATCGAGTTTTAAGAGATACAGAAACACGTGTCTTACTTTATTACTGCAAATAAGTTAGAAAAATAGCAATAATCCTATTTATTTCATAACCAATTCAAAAAGTATCAATATAAGAGAAAGATGTCTTTAAAAATAATCGTGTAAAAGGTATTTTTATTTTATTAGCAATAATTTGAAGTCAAACGAAAATCCTACAAATTTTGTATTTAAGTTAATCTGAGCATATTTAAAAAAGAAACTAAAATTCGAAAGAATGTGTGTTAAAGTTATCAGAATTACGTAAAAATATGAACAATATAGTACTTCATATGCTCACAAAAATGCTCCAAATCTAATCTAGAAATAGTTAGATTTTATCAATAAAACGATTGTTCATTAAAAAATTAAACTAGCAATAAGTTGTATTATAGTAGTCAGATCTGAATTGGCTTTGCTACAACTCATAAATGTTAAAAATACATGGAATAAGTCTAGAAGTTGAACAATTTTGATGATAAACAAAACTGTCATTTTAGTATAACCGTTAATAAGTTACCGTATTATTGCTGATTTTTCAATTAATGATTCGTGATATAGTGCGTGTAATTAAGCTTTTTTTTGTACGGATTAAAAAAAAATTGCGTTACGACCAATACAAGCTGCGATAGATTTTTTAATTATATTATGCATAGTAACTGCTGTCATACGTATTATGACTAATAACTAAACTAAATTTCCCTTTATGACTTACTTTGCAATAAGCAATTATCATCTGGCAAGCTTTGGCTGATTGTTATTGTAAACGATTTATTTAGACAGCACGAAAGCATTATCAATTACTAAGTTTGCCTACTAGCATCGCTACCCGCATGTGCAGTATCCTGATTACTGAATTTAGCCTTTAATGAGTCTCAGGCCGGGGCCGCGGTAGCATGAACTGCATTATTAAATACCAACTGAAAAATTGCTTAGAGCAATGCAGTTCTCTGTATTTATATGCATTATTTTCCTAAGGATATGCTGATGCTATTTGTTTTACTATAAAGTAGCTCTTAAGCCTCGAAATAAGAACTTTTTTCGCATGTCTAAAGACTATGATATCTAAAGTTAGATTATAATTTCCGATGATAAAGTATACAACAATCAAAAAAAGTCCAAACTAACTACTTTATCGAGAGACATACGAATGTAGACTTCTGGCATCTCTGCAAGTCACACGTACATACTACTGAGACTTGTTCAAATTCCAAAGCATCCCGCGAGAGAAGACATAAACTATCTACACTATATAATAAGTGTTTTGTAGATGTAGTACTTCTTTTGCAAGGTAATGACGTCCGATATGGCCAAAGTTCCATTGAACATTTTATATGATTAGCTATTACAATTTGACTTATTTAGACGGTAGTCTTTTTGATTATTGAATGCTTGACAAAAGGTCAGTAAGATTTGTGTGTCAGCTTATTAAATTTACTACTAGTGTAATTTAGTTACATAAATTTCGTAAGTAAATTATATTTATTAAAACACATTTTCTGAAGCATTCTTTATCAACGAAACGTGTATCTACAGTTCTGATACAGAGTATAAAGATTTGCATCTCGTCTTCATGTATTTTTATTACCCTATTAATATATACAATATTAGTATTGGCCTATATGGTATCTTGTTAAAAAAATATACTAAATTCTGTATAGCAGACGTTACAAGCGATGTTATAAGTTAACTTTTTTTTCTATAAGTATACAAAGACTGACTTGAGACTTCTAATTTCTACCGCCGTAGTATTTCTACGACCTAAATTATTTACTATGACGCTTCATTTTGACAAGATTAGCTTAATTTCTAACATGTTTTCAACTAGTCGTAAACCTCTTGAATTTTAAATACTTGATTTAAGGTCTGTGATCCAAATATTAATATATTTAACAATGAAACTTATTATTAACAATGCTAAAGAGATAACAAAAAGGTAGACGTAATATTAATTTTGCTATTAATATAATACGTGCATAATGCCACCTAATCAATTTTTTCTGAGACTTTGAAGCGTCAACATAAACATCTACCCTCATATATACTTTGTAAATTAGTGACAGCAAAAAAAGCTGTTAAAAATATTTATGAATTAATGAGAGATAGAATACTCAAGGTTGAAAAAACAAACCTTAAAACAATATACAGATCTTATCAAGATGATCAATACTAAAGAGTTAATGAAATCAATAATAAATAGCTCAGGTCAATCAACCCCACGAGTTATATCCAAAAGTGCGCAAACTAAGTTGCAATACATACATGCCCCCTGGCTACTCTGGTCTGAATTCGGTGAATTTCACCGTTCATTCTCCAAGCAGCTCGGTTTCAAAAACCCAGCATATAACTTGTGGCGGCTAAACAACTGAATGTGCCAATAGATGTGTTTAGCATACACGCTACAATTTTTTACAATACTAAAATCATGTAAGGATAGACGAAATATGATCAGAATGACTTAAAAGTCGTCTCCCTCTTTCTGCAGCAAAGGAGCCGGACAAAGAATTATGAGCATACGTGCTGCCACTTTCAGTGGCTGAGATAAGAACGGAAAACGATAAGAGGTTTCTTATTTGACCATAAGTCATTAGAACCTTCCACAATCATTCCCGCCGAGCCCTTTTAGATCTTCGTAAGCAAGTAATTATCCCAACTAGTATATAGGTAGGCCTTCTTCCCGAGCTCGAGCAGACTTGCTTTATAGTGCGATTTAAGGTCCAGACTCTGCTAGGACAACCCCGATCTAGAGTCTTCTGTGAACCCAGACTCTGCCAGAACCAACTATTATCCAGAGCCACGCACCCCTCACTTGCTGATGAATTGTATCCACGAAACGAATAAAATGTAGTTACTTAAAATTTATATTTTGTTTTTAATAAACTTGCCTACTTCACCCACTACCGTAAATAAGCTAAACGGTCTCAATAAATAAAAATTTTTTTTAATCGTTTAGAAAAGTTTTCTTACTTGCTTTTGCGCTGAAACGATGGACCTATTTCCATGCTGGAACACTGGACTCTTTACTATGATGTAAAGCAAGTTTGTGCCAGTGCATCCCAGCTGAATTTCCATCAAGTGATTACATTACACAGTAACAAAAAACAAAAAAAAATTAAGCCCTATTCGTAACAGATTAAAAAGCTGTTAATGTACAAGATTTGGTTCTAGTGCCGTTACAATAAAGAGCTGGAAGGGTACACAGCAAAGCAAAAGATACTAAAGAGAGCCAGGAGAATGCTTCTAAATATCCAAGTTAATCACAAGTCCGGATTCAGCCGATCAGCGTAAGGGCCAACCTTTCTAACGTGGGAAAACTGATAAAGGCAAAGAAGCAGACTCGGGTTTAGTTCAGGGTTACTGGACACCAAGAATAACTTGGCCCGTAGCCATAGTACTGCCACAACGCAGGCTACACGCCACGCGAGCTGGACAACTCGCACTGGCTGTACGAGCTGGGCTTGCTGCACCAACCACACAAGCTGGAGTAGCCGTACCAGAGGCGTATACTCGATCACCATTTATTGATTTGGAGTCAATAATAGTCGTTCCAGACGAAAAAATGAACATAAATGAAGCAGTGAGTTAAAACAAAAACAGATAAATATTTTTATTTTTCTCGCTTCCTAAACAAAGGGCTACACACCTCTCGTTTTGCAATGTACCCACACCAGTATGCCGAAGTTACAAAGAAACAGCTCGCAAAAGCCTATACTCCTAAACAGAAAAAAGAAATATTTAATAATTTTTTGAAATAACAACGCTGTGAGATGAAAGTACAAGACCCACCTAATCACGAGCTATTCGATCAACCTACGTACAATAGGTGGTGCCAGGGTCAAGTAAAAAGAGCACAAGAAGTGCGAATCAGGGAAATCGACCTCCCAAGCCTAAACTAGTCAGACCGTATACCAGCTGCTCCACATAGTCTACCCAAAAACTTATTACAATATCAGGCAGAATACCCACTGTTCGACAAACCAATAGCTAGGGATTGTATGAAACAAAAATGGAAAAAAAAGAACGACGTAAATAAGAATTGTCATGAAGAGAAAAAGAGTTCCCCTGGGCCAAAAATGCCAACCATTGCCGAGCCAGATCTAAAAATACTGCCACGAACGGTACTATATACAAAAAAAAACATGCATGACAAAAGGCATTTCAGTATAAAAAAACGAGACTAAATGATCCAACAAATAATATTTCCCTTAAAGTGTTTCCTTAAAAAACAAAGATCAAAATCAAAAATGGAACTTACGTGCTTAAAGCGAATCACAACCATGGGTACTATAAGGGGCCAATTTTTTGTAATACAAATAAAATGAAAATAATCATACAACATAATCACGCGCAATAAAAACTTGTCAAGACGATTATGTCAAAAAGTTGACTACCCAGGATTAAACAATTTGAACAGGCTGTTTTCAATTCGCACTTTAAATCTGCCACAAAACTGATCCAGGCATTCGAATTTAAGGGCATAAAAGTAAAATTTTATTTCTTGCATAGCAGTGCAAATGGATAGGGCCAGAATAAAACCATAAATCTAATAAGCACGACCTTAGAATATTTTAAAAACCCTTGCAGCTGCATGATACCATCCATATTTGGAGCCGTACCACCGATAAACTCAAGCAGGCTTCGAGCCGCAGCATACAAATTAAGGTTATAGGTCCTGACATCGCAGTTGTTTAAATATAAAGAGGGCCACGAGTACTATTTAAACTACAGTCATATTAGCGACTTACTGAAAGAGGAGCCAGAACCCGTAGTACTAAAACGCTTTTTAAGGAATGCATATGAAAAACCGATTTAAAATTCCCTAGTATACAAAAGAGACGATCTAATAACAGAAAAGTCTGCTTGCAACAAATATGTAGCTTTCAGCAAACTTTGGGTTAGAAATTTTACGTTAAATAATAAGCTTATATCGTAGCAGGCTCATTTTACGTGAGACAACGGCGAGGGTAGCCCGCTATCCTGGGCACACTAAAAACACATTATAGTAATACAGTGTAAGTATGTATCACAGTTTTTTTCTTGTCTAGTTCTCATTAGAATGCTATGAACCATCCTTAAGATATTTTTCGTAAAGAAAGAAAGATATACAAAAAATTCCTTAAGTTCCATTTTTTTAATTCAAGAGTAAGCCCATAAAAAAAATATTTATAACTTATAATAACGTTTTATTTGCCCCAACAGTAAAATATAAATTTTACAGTGGAGAACTCACCCTGATTAATCAAATGCTACCAGATAAGTTATGGAATTGATTGGTGGTACACTTCCGCTGGAAGAGGCGCGAGGTTGCCCGCAAGCTCCAAGCCAGAAAACTAACGGCAAATCGAGCAGGCCAAATCACCATGAATACCAGAGTCAAAGTCAACTTATTACAAGCAGCAAGAGTTCACAGAGATGAAACCACACCCTGCTTGCTGGGCAGGGTGTGGCACACGCAACCAGACATAATAGCAGGGGCAGGCACGGATACAACCAGACGAGCTACAAATACACCTGCCCCCGCCACGGTATCAGACCAATAATAATTGCTGGCATACGCACGCCCTGGCACGACCATAAGGCGTCAGGATGCCTGGTAAAACATACTTGGGTAAAAGAGGCACCCAAGAGCCCAATTTTCGTATGCCCCTGAATGAAGCCTCCTCTAGTGGCTTGAGCAATCGAGGAAAGCAGCCCAAGACATACAAAAAGAGATATCTACACTTCACGCTGAAATAGACAGGAATACCCCCACAAATAATTCACTTGCAAAATAAAAAATATAGACTTTATAATAACTATAAGGTAACAATAAATAAAACAATGTTTTTCTCTTTCGCAAACCCAAACCTTCACAATAAACAAGCGCTTGGATAGCCATTACTCAGCCGTAGAAACGGTTAACAATCTGTAGCGGCAATAACACTAACTTATGCACTTCCTTTCTTCTAAAAATCATAAGAATAATTATAAATAAATAAGAAAAAAACATTTATAATAGCACAGATAAAAAAATAGGACAACACGTATTGAAAAATGCACGCACGCTGCATCAAACGCCAAAGAATAAGCGGTTATGAGTGATCGCAGGATCCCAAGGAGACAAGCGATGTCAGACGCTTCACTAAAAGACGAAGTTGACGATTTCGCTCCTCCACGATTTACTGCCCGTGGCATATCAAAACTGGAGCTGACGGACAAAGACCCGTTTGCTTATAAGAAAAATCCACTGCAGTCACCCATCTAAGATAGCATCAACCAGGGCCCAAAGTCCCGAATAGACGACTCACCTTCAATCACTTCACCTACTACCCCTTCAGACAATCCCAACAAATCACCTACAAATCTATCACGAGAACCAGAAAATATTAGACCCACACCTAACCCAACAATACCTCAGCTGACAACCATGGTTTAAACAGTAACCCTCAAGATTGCCCTAAAGGTGGTCCCAGAAATGAGTAGTAATAACTTACCGCTGAGCAAGGTCTTCGAAGGGTGCAATAAAGCAAAAGAAATGGTAAGCGCTGATGATAAAATCAATTTATTCAAGTGAATCAGAAGTAGACTTGTTAAGGAAGCCAGAACCACTAAACGTATGGTCCAATTTGCTAACCTCGACGCGCTTAAAAAACGTTTTGAAACAGTTTACGCACGTACGAAGACAATCCATCAACTCCTAGATAAGATAGGTTTCAAGTACCAGAAAAATAATATAACGATTATGTCGTTTGCTTGTAAGATAGACAGCTTACAGCAACAATTTCTGGAAGCCAAAAGATTGAAAGACAGCACTACAGTGCCTCCTACTTATATTGCCCCTTTAGATTAAAGTGCTGTTAAATGCTTTAGAATCGGCTGTCAGCCATACGTTGAGAGGAAACTTACCGTAGTAGCCGACAAAAAATTTAAAGACGTGGTCTATAAGGGCATACAGATTAAAAATCCAAACTAAACAAGAAGGGACCTTCCCTTCAATTAAGAACTCCTTTACAATACGACACGACGGGATACTAGGAATGGAATTGTTCGTCAAGAGTAAATATAATATGAATTTTCAATATAATTCTCTAAAGCTACCAGGGCGAGAAGCTTGGTTTAAACATGGTTAAGAAAAAGGCCACGGTGACGCCAACCTGGCAAACAATAATGGAAAACATAAAAACTTCTTGTACTTTAATAACTATAGGCCCAAGAGGCAAAGTTTATTAGACCCAGAAGCAGTTTAGCATCATCCGAGATATTTTAGTCCCGATTGAATCTGCTATCAACAAGAGTAAAATAAGGATTAATAAATAAATCAGAATAAGCACTAAAACAGTCGGCGAGACGATTGTTAATCTTGGAGCCGTTAAATTAAAGTTTTAAGTAATGCGAGGCAGCACTAACCTACTACGCAAAGGGATTCTAGCTTCTGATTTCTTTACGAGGAATAAGGCGAAAATTAAACTTTAGTAATAAGATATTAATTCTTAACGGCATGAGGATACCGCTCGGGATAAGAGATAACGAAGTAGCCAATATCATGAGTAGCGAAGATAAGGATGTCAAGTCAATCGATGGAAATCACGATGCACCTCCTTCTAGTACCAAAATAGTTCAGAAATTCACCAATTTAGCAGAGAGGCAGACATATATGTACTTCATCAAAAAGGTATTTGATGGCCTGGACGTACCACAGGTGAATGACAACTGAGAAAGCATATACTTTGTGCAAGTCAGCAATAAAAGTAGAAATGGTATTATTGTTACTGCCAGCGAAAAATGGTATAAATAGCTTTAAGATTTAATACACCAAAGCAATTTAGGAATAGGTGAACGGCACCAAGCCAAAAAATTACTTAATAGTCACTGTAAAAGGTCTTACATCGAAGGTGATAACCTAACATCAACTAGTATAACCACTCACTGTATCCCGACCATTAACGACGCGCCAATGGCCACAAATCAATATAGACTACTGCATGCTCTAAAAACTGAGATCAAGCGATTAGTACAAGACCTGTTCAACAATGATATCTTTTAAAGGTCCAAATCAGGCTACAACACCGCCCTCTGGGTCGTGCCAATGAAGAGTCAAGACAGTACACTTAACTACTGCGTAGTGCTATTTTTTAGGCCGTTAAACAATAAATCTATATCCATGAGTTTTCGCCTACTGAATATCATAGATATTCTAGATAAACTGGGAAATTAAACATAGGATATAGTTATCGACTGCAAGGCCGGATTCTATCCAATCTTGTGGCATCCTGACGTTACGCACAAAACAGCCTTTCCAACCCCTAACAGACACTATGATTTTGTATGGATGCCGTTCGGACTAAAAAATGCAGCAGTTAAATATTAGTCGTCCATGTCCCATACCTAAGATTGACTGCTCGGTAAGGAAGTCGTTGTTTACATGGATGATCTTGTCATTTATGCAGTGATTCTCAAAGACCACAAAAAGCTTTTGGACCAGATATTCGAGAGACTTAAAAGTACCAGTTGGAAACTCAAACCCAGTAAATGCAAAATATTGCAGAAATACGTCACTTGCTTAGTGAATATTATACATAAAACAGGACGTAACTCAGATTCAAAGAAAATCAAGGCAGTAAGATTATACCTTACACCAATAAATATTAGAAACGTAGCACAATTTTCAAGCTTTGCCGGATATTACCGTAGCTTTATGAAAAACTTTGCTCGGAAAGCTAAACCACTGAGCTATTTTTTACAGAGCATCGAAAAGTTTCACTTGAGTACAGATAAGGAAAATGTTCTTCCAGAATGAATGAAAGCCTTATGTATGGAAGCACTTTTACGATTCCTGGATATAAAACAACCATTTATTAGCATTCTACTTACATACATACTACTCTTGCAAACCAACAATCACGCGAAAACACACATCACCTAATGCAAATCAGTAGTACATAGATATACAATACTGTGGTATGCACTTTCATAGCTCTGTAGCATACAATGGTATAGCAACCTTTATAGAACACGTCAGTCGTGACGATCGCCACACACTATACCAAAAAGTACTATACCAACGTAGTCTACACCTCATAGACAACAGAGGGATAAGTAAAACAACAAGTACTGCAACAAAATTTGCCGGTTCATTATCTTCCGATATAACTTGTGAAGGGTCAGCGTATGACAATCAATATGGATCCTAGTATGATGTTAAAGTCCTCGGGACTATTCCAATAAAATTGCAATTTTATACACGCGTTCATCTCTAGAAAAATCAGATAATACTGCCGTCAGGCACTAGATGTAAATTTAATGCAGACAATGACGACAGCAGTACCTATTGTAATGTTCTGCCCGATTTAAATTGCAATTTTGAACACTACACAATATTATTCAAAGGTATTGCAGACAAAACATGTGACGACGCTAACACCAAATCTGAAGGTATATACTTATTCTACTAAGCAGATATTACATTTGCCTTCACAGCAAAGAAACATGTCAATATATGCGGTTATAACTTGATTCAAACTGAGCCCCCCATAGTTTTGATTTTTAAAACTGCAAAGGGATGACCACTCATAACGAACAACCAAATAGACTTTAAAGAGATAGATTTCTTTGCGTACACAAACTCTAAGCTTATCTACGTAAAAAGGCATATTAGATCCCAAGTCAAGTCGCTGTATCAAGATATATGAAGGCAACGTTGTAAGGTTGAACGTATAACATTGGAAAACGCCCATAGCAGATAGATCACCGAATCAGTTCGTATACAATATGCGAAAAGGCTTGAGATACATGGCAAACATCACCGTAGAAGCTTTACGTATCATCAAGTCTATCCTAATAGAAGTCTCACTCAGAAAGAATAAGAACTGCCATGCAGAGCTTCTGGTAGACCATAATGTTTGTGGCCATGTATATCATCATAAGCGCAATCGAAGCGGTAAATAAAGCCACATTTAACAGCTACTTGCTACGACAAACCTATAAGTAGCTAGTGCGCATGCTTGGAGCAGTCTAAAATACTCTAATGAAATTCATTTTTTTCGTCGAAGATGGGAATCCTAGCCACCATCGACCAAGGGCGGGGAATTTCGCAGAATAACACGACATCGAGATGCAGCCATTCCGAAACGACGCATTACATCCAACAGCACTAATACTCATAATACCGAAATACACGTGTAATCCAAGCGAACAAATCAATAAGAAACAAGGTAACCCATCCTACGTCATCTTCCAAACATGTTTGATCACCCAGTTAGAAATATCAGGTCAATAAAACTCGTATTAAAAATGTTTTTTCTTCTTTTATTCTCTTTATAAATAAATAAACCATCTTTCACCTAAAATAATTACTTGGCGTGAGAATCCCCAAGTCTTTACTTTGAAGCACTAATACAAGTTTTAGAAGGAAGGAGAGATGTTCAGACATGACTTACGATGTACATTAGATATTGAATAAATTTTTTTTTATCATTCGACAGTAGTAATACTAATACTAGCTAATCGATAGATATGCAATACAAAAAAATCACGATAAAAAAACAATGCTTATCATAACAATTTAGCGCAAGCAAAGATATTGTAACCCTTACTAACAATATTTGTAAGGATAGAGTAATTACTAACATGATATACAATGTAAGCTAGAAAGCATGATCAAAAATGTAAGCATTACTAATTTTAACTTTAAGGAATCAATTCATTAGCATGTACTAATACCAATGATATATATGCAAATTGATACAATAAGTTTACAATACATCATATTCTTAACTAACACTAATCATCGGACTGACTAAACGATGGTTTTTGTAAGCATTTATCATTATCACAAGGTCTCTTGTAAGTGATGTATAGCTTAAGGCACCCTAGGAAGATGCAGGCTAGAAGAATCACACTAACACCTAGTCGTAAGTAGGATCCATGTAGCAAATATGTCAGGCAACTAAGAGAAGACTATGCGAAATTTTAATCGTTTACGCAGAGGTATTGATCCCAGGAATTTAATAAGAACCGCAAGTACCAATTTTAGGAGGGGGGTGTAACATCAGAAAAATCCCAGTAATTTTTTTAGTGAAAAGCTCTTTACTTTTAATTTTCAGGCAACACGCAGGTAACAAGCATACAGAATATGCTTTTTCAATCTCCTTTTAAAAACAATAGACCGCCACGCCAGTGCCTGCAGCAGTGACAAAGCACTAAATAAATGACCTATCGCAAATGACATCCAAGCACACGAGCTACGTAATGACGAGAACCGCTGTGCTCAAGCGTTAAGTGGAGCATAACAAACAAACTATCGCCTCAGGCTGAATGATCAATGTGCACCGCTGCGCTCGATGCTTCTTTTGACACTAGTATATATGTGTACATAGGTGAAAATTTATACATATGAATGTATGTGTAGATTTAAAGATTCATTTTTACTGCCTGTTTTCTTCTTTGCAAAACTGGGAACAATATGCAGTTTTTAAAAAGCATTATTTAAGTTAGCTTTTGCGACACAGCTGGAATAAATGTATCGCTACATCATTGTAATGATAAGTATCATACATAGTTGATCATTATGAAATAGCTCAGGCCAATGGGCCTCACGTGTTGTATGCCAAAGTGCCTGGACCAAGCAATAATGCATATATGACTTTTGGTAACCCTGCATCGGATTGGGTGATTATTGCCATCTATTTTCCAAGCAGCTCGGTTTGCTAAAACTAGCATATTGTTCGTGGCAATTAAACCATCAAGCGTGCCAAAGGATGTGTTTGGCGAATATGCTACAATTTGTGTATATTTCAAAGTCATGTGAAGAAAGATGGAAGGCGATAATAATAACAAAGAAATTACTTCCCTTTTTCTACAGTAAAAGAGTTAGATACAAAAAAAAAAGCATACGTGCGATCACTGTAAATGGCTGCGATAAGAGCACACGACTATAGGAGGGTATCTATTTGACCATAAGCCATTTGAACCTTTAAGAATATTTTCCGCCTAGCTCTCTTGCATCTTCGTCAGCGAGTCATTACTTCAACTAGTATTCATGCAAGTTATCTGCCCGAGCTCTAATAGTCTTGCCACACCGTCAGTTCAAGGTCCAGACTGTGCCGGGACGATCCCGATCAAGAGCTTTAGCTAGGAGAAAATTAATAAAATCACTCCTTTAAAAAGAGTAAATTCAGTCTGAATTTCAATTTCCTCTTTTAAAATAAGTAAACATAATATTTACTATTTTGAGAAGATTAAAAACGAAATTTACTCTTTTGAAAAGAGGAAATTCAAGAAACTCCACTTTTCAAAAGAGCAAACTTGTGTTTCTTCTAAACAAAAGAGTAAAAATAGAATTTTACTCTTTTGAAAAGAGGAAACTTAGATGTTTTTCGATTTCTGCTCTCGCGCTCGATGTTCAGGAAGAGGTTAACTG
>JAPYYV010003366.1:0-34181 GCA_030522625.1 Copidosoma aretas
CGACTGCACCATCCGAAAGAGCAGGTCAAAATCTATTGATTTATGTGTTTACATTTTTTTCTAGCTATTTCCCAAAGCTTGTGAGCGAGTTGAACAGAAAGTGATTTATGCAAAAAAGCTGCTGCCAGCGCCGAGTGGCACGCTTGGCTTGGACACTCCCATATATAAGCTTGGCAAAGGATTATTGTGGATTTCACTACTGTTGTAGTAGAGGATTTGGGGAAAAAAAATATAACATTCAAACTTGCATTACATTTTTAACATTTTTAAAGGTCGATTCTTATGAGATCTTAATTATTTATTTAATCATTTAACTTTTATAAGAAGGATCACTGGGAGTAAGACGCTTGAAGTACAGAGTTATTAGATTTATTAGTTTGAGATAATGTTACTTCCTGTCTTGTCTTGTCTTGTCTTGTCTGCATTTGTTGGCCTTGGAAAAAAGTGTCGATAGTGGAAAAGTTGCGGAACCGCACCGATTTTGAGAAAAGTTTTTGTAACGTATTTGTAGGACCCTAAGTATCATTGAGCCAACTTGACCTCGTCACGTGGGGATGCAAAGGGTCCTAGTGGGGAGCAGATGTATCCCAAAAATTGTCCCAACTGAAGTTACTATAAAATTTATTTAAAACGCTTATTTTAGCCCAAAATTGTCATCTAGTAAGTATTTTTGGTCGCTGATCACGCATTTAATGTCAAATTACAGGAATTATGCTACGTACTTCGTGATCGTGCCATTTTTGGCCGAAATTTCAATTGTATGGCACGAAAATGTCAAAGATAGTATTTATCATCCAAACTGTGTCTTAGGGGGTATTTTTGATCGCTGATCACGGATCTAATGTCAGATTACACAGATTCTATCACGTTTTCTGTAAATCGTGCCATTTTGGCTGTCATATCACTTGTTCCAGTAAGAATGACAAAACTGCCTTCACTTAAAAAAATACTTGATGTGATTTCGTGTGGGTGTAAAAAAGGGTATGACAGAAACCGTGGCTGTAGAATAGCTGGATTGCACTGCAGGCAAAGTTGCAAGTATTGCCAAGGAAGCAACTATGGTAATAGCTTTACGTCTGAAATTCCGGCTGGAACTGAAGACGACGAGGCAGAGCAATCAACTGCAAACCAATAAGATGCAACAACAAAGAGCAAACTAATCCTAGATCTCCGATTCTCGAGAAAGATTCGGATTATGAATAAAAATATGTAAAGACAAGAAGATGGCAAAGTAAAAGTATTTTTATGTTTTACTAGATTATCATTAATTTTTCAAACGATATGCATATATGTGTACCACATCTTAAAATTCATACGTGAATATAACAGCAGAAGTATGATCTTGCTACTAGTCTAAATCTAGACTCGGCAAATTGATCTGAGCCGTAGACGAACATGACTCATCCTCGTTTTAATACGCTCATATACTATGCGATGGTGAGATTGATACAGTGTGTCGAAATATAGAAGGGGTAGAGGAAAGGTGGTCACCACAAAGCTTTACTTAAGCTGATATTTATACATTGATGAATTAAGATATCTTTGGATCCGCTGAGTATAGATTTAGGCTAGAAGCAAGATCATGCTGGTGCTGTTATATTCACGTATGCATGTTGAGGTATAGTACACATATATGCATATCGTTTTGAAAATTAATGATAATCTAGTAAAACATGAAAATAGATTTACTTCACTATCTTCCTGTATAAAAATGATTATCATCGAGAATGCACCAGAAATTTATCGGTCTCTTAATATATAAAGACACTAATTTTTCTTTCAAACACACTGATTATTGTATAAACAAAATTAATTTAAATCATATAGCACAAATTTTTCATTATCATTATTAATATTCACAAAAATATTACAAATTTGCACTGAAAATATTTAATTTTAAATTTGCGCAATTGCATCAAGGTGTGTTGGTAAGTGATAAGAGTCGGAAATAGCAGACAACTTCATATATATATGCCATATGACTGGCATGCCATGGTGCCAGGGACGTGGCCTAGTGGCAGCCGGAAAAGTTTGGAGCGGCGAAAAAGAGAGGTCCGAGTGACGTCACGAGCAGCAGGGACGGCTCTGGTCGGAAAACCTGGAGTTACTTCACGAGTGGTGAGGACCGTAGAGTCTTGCTTGGGGTTGTAATCTAGCAGATACCAATATATATATCATCCGATATATATAGGCGTAAGGTGGGGCGGAGAGTTTTTCCCACCCTGCACAGCCCTGTACAGCCTCGCGCCGATCCGCGACCGTCCCGCGGCCGTCCTACGGCCGCCCAACAAATTAAGGGGATAATGTCCGAATTAATCTTGAAGCCTTGAAAAATGAAGAACATACATCATCAGTTTTCCACGAGTCTGGAAATTTGAAATTAACTTCGTTTCCTTTTCCAATTTCTAATAATGATTTAGAAAAAATTTCATTTATAGAACAAAAATGGTGTATGAGGGTAAAATTTTTAAAGATGATCGATGATAAGAATTTTTATTCGTTTCTCCGATTATACCAGTTCTATTACTATTTTTGATAACAGGTAAGATTTGGCAAAAATCTCCACCTAAAATAATCAATTTATTTCCAAATAATGTAGTAGTGTCGCACAAATCGCGTAATGTTCTATCGACGATTTCTAGACCTTTTTTTGGAATCATTGATGCTCTATCCCAAATTATTAAATCTACTTCTTTTAACCTTTTTTTATTAGATTCAAATTCTAAAAATGATCTTTCAATGTTTTGTAAATCTAGTGGCAATCAAAATGTTCGATCACTAGTTATACCTTTTGAAAGCAGTATGAAAGCAATACCCGTTTAAGCCATAAAACAGTTTTTTTTTATTAACGTACATAAAATAGTAAATCAATGTTTTGTATAAAAAAACTCTTTACTGATGCTACAGGTCCATCTGTAGTGTCAACTTTATTTATATTACTACATATGGTTTGAAAGATGAATTTTTAATACTCATTTTATTTATTGCATAAATATGTGAACATCTGTTTACTACATAAAATTTCGTCTTTATTATCATTTTCTTGTAAATCAATGTGTTCTGGTTTTGGTTAATTAAAAATTTAACATGTTTTTTCTTCTAACATAAAAATCTCATTCGAAACATAAAGAGGTCGATTTTCTTTATTAGTCGAAAAATCTTCAGATAACTAATTATTATATTTTGCCCTAATTCTTTGTCCTTGAATATTTTCAGATAATGAAAACCACGCAAAATAATTTCTAAATTGATAAGGAAGCATAACAGTAGAATCTTTTGTCCATAAGTTATATGGGAGAAGAGGAAAGATTGCTTCTTATTTTGTATTAGAGGTAAATAACGAAGTCTATAGTGCTGTTAAAACTTTAAGTCGTAAGTAGGAGTAAGTCTGATCATCTACCGGTGACCTTTAAATTCGCAGCAAATATACGAAGAATGAAGAAAGGGACAAATGCACTGGATTATAAAAAAAACATGTAAATTAAGTAGAAAATATGAGTATTCAAAAATATTAAAAGAGATAGAAAATAAATATTTCGATTATATAATTACCCTTTTTGAAATAAATATCATAAAAAATGGGACCGGTTACCTAATGTAATTAAAGAGATAACAGAGGAACTAGGATCAACAAAATTTCAAAATTTTAAAATAGAGGAACAGAATTTAAGAATGATTGAGCAGGAAAAAAGATTACAAGTTAACTTAAAGAGTAGTCTAAAATAAATGAGAGTACGAAAATTGAAACATAGACTGACAAAATGATGGTGAAAGAAATTTTAGGAGATTGAAAAATTGTAAAAGCTGATAAAAAACTAAACAACGTAGCGGATAGCAAAAATTTATGTGAGTTTTGGAAAGCGATTGAAAATTTTAAACTGAAAAAAATGTGTACTGGAGAAAATAAAGAGCCATAGAAGATTCATTATTAAAATTTGTTTGGAGACAATAATTAGGCATGATATACGAAAAATGAACAAAGTAGTATGTGAATCAACAGCAAAGTCTTGGAGAATTTTTTCAAGACTATGTATATCATTAAATTACAAAAAGTTCTAAGGTAAATAGAAAACGTAAAGGCCCCCGGAGATAACGGTATTGTGGGGATTGTTTCAAAAATCTTCCCATGATTTGGATAATTGAATTAACAAACATACTTATTGGGTTACAAGGCTCAAGAGGAATAGGACGGCGTTAAGACTACAAGGTCGTTGCGTTGTTAAATGTATTAATCAAGATATTGGCCATTACAATTACTTGAAGAGTAAAAAAATCGGTATGATAGTGTAAAATATTGAAGGACAGTTAGCCTTAAAAAAAACAAGGCTTTAGAACAAAAAAAATAATAGGGGACTATATTTGTGTACTGAATAGTAAAAATAAAAAAAAAAAATTAAAAAAAGGGGGCATTTAATTATATGATGTATTGATAGCCTTCAAAACAGCATTTAAAACGATCGATGGAGAAATTTTCTAGATGAAATTACATTCCAACCTAACGTGGTATTTGTAAATCTGAATCTATTTTTTCCCCTTTTTCTTTCCTTTTTTATTCCCAAATCTATGCGTACCCTTCCCGCCTCTAGTTTTTATATGTATTCTTGGGTCTTTGAATTTAAACTGAACTACATATTATGAATGTGCCACCTATTTTTTATGTTTTATAGGCACGTCTTCGCTATGTATATGCAGTATAATTTTATAATTTATGCTATGAAAATAATCTTTGATTCCAACTATCTAGTTCAGCACTTTTGCTTAAGCCAAAACTTGCTTTGATTGCTCATTGCACCCTACCTGTTATTTTTTCCATGTGCCACGAACATTTTCTTTCAAGAAGCATATTAATGGGTCCATGTGCTCTGTTAAAACTTTTAATGCTTCCAATTCAAATTGAAACGGATCAGTTTCTATTCTTCTTCATTCCTAAAATTTAAGATTTTTCGAACAAGTATAGTCAATACGTTAAATAATTTCACTGATTCATCAATTAATTATTACTACTGGAAACCTGATAAGAACTTTGATTGTCATTTGAGTTGAATATTGATACATATGTGTATGGGACGATCCACGTCAACCGGACCACCCCCCCTGTCCATAACTGGTTTGGTCTAAAAAAAAAAAAAAAAAAAAAATGAGGTAAGATAGCTCATTTCCTCTAGTTTAGTGGCCTTTTTTCATGAAACTAAATGGCGCTACAGTATGGCCGCCAGAACTGGATGATCGTCAAAAAGTCAATCTAAAAAATACAAAAAAAATCATGTAGATTCATCCAAACATTAATGTTTTGAGTTTTCAAAGCTTAAAAAGTTTTATCGGACAAAAGTTAATATTTATCAGGTCTTAGTTTGACCCTAACCTAAAAAATTAAGATGTGTTGTCTACTTTAATGGTGTGGCAATGCGGTCAAAATAAAATAAAAGCTGTCTGTAAAAAAAATTGTCACGATCGATCTTAAAATACGTATTTAGAGGTTCTTAAGGTTGCTGATCACGAATCCATCATCCGAATCTAGATTTTCAAAATGGCAGATTCAATATGGCGGCCATAACCTACAAAGAAGCTAAAAAATCAAGCGAACGAGCTCAAATTTTTAACTTGCGGGTTTTCGAGGTCGCTGATTACTAATTGATAATTAGAATTCAGATTTTTAAAATGGCTGATCCTAAAAGATGACAATATCCTTGATAAAACGATAAAAGCAACACTGGAAAATTTATCACAACATTTTAGTCACAAGCACAAGAAAAACGAATGATTGTTTAGGTTAGAGACATGTATAAGCTCACCGAATAGATGTAAGGAAGAACGAGTTCCAATCTGTGAGAGATATTCGACTAAAATCGACGAGCGACTGCATGTTACGATTGCAGTCCGAAGAGCTTTTTTCAAAGAGATGCAAGACGCGGAACGCAGAAGAAAAGTAGTAGCCTATATAACTGTCAGAGTGTTCCTTCCCTTTGTCTGCAGTTTGTAATGTTAAAAAAAAAATTTTAACGCTAGAACGCTGAAACTCATGTGTTATCACTATAACTATATCGTGTATTCTGAGCACGCTGAAAAGTTGAAACTATTGAACTTTCTAGCGTTTTAGCGTTTTAGCGTGAGCATGAAAAGGCACCTTAGGTAATACACCGGGCCGTTCTGGGTCAGGTTTTCCTGGGAAATTTTCCTGGGTTTCCCTGGCCCACCGGTGATTATTCCTGGGCAAATTTGGAATGGTTTCTCTAGGATTAAGTGGTTAGTCATCCCCTCCCTCCCTTCCTGTAATATAAGTAAGGTGTATAATAAGGCAAATTATAAACATTGCAAACATAGATAATATATAATCCACACGTAACAATTGATTTAATATTGCGATCAACATGACAGCCCTGTCATTGGCTCGTATAATCGCTGCTTTGATAGACATTTTATATTTTTTACATCATGTGATTTACCGTGTACAATTTCGAATCAACCAGCAACATGAGAACGTTTTTTGAGCTGCCCTAATTTCCTTTAACAGCATATGGGAGATTCCGCGGTTAGTGTCGATTTCTCTTATAATTAAAATCTTAAAGTACGTAGAAGTAAGTAATCTAAATGAAACCAAATTATAAAATCCTATCGATGAACTTATAATGATGTTAAGTGAGTGAGAGGTCGTGTAAGAGGTGATAAGGAGGTTAAAGGGAGCTGGGTTTGAGCTGGGGGGGAGCTAAGGTTTGGTGTGTGGAGGCAATGGATGAGGAGCTGTAGGGAGCCAGGGGGAGGACCTGCGGGAGAGCAGGGCAAAGCGGGGGGGAAGCTGACCCAACAAAAAATTGGGTTAGAAATCACGTAAAAATGAACGAATAACTACGCGATGTAAAAGGGTGGTGAGGGTAGCCTCGGGGAAGCTAAGGGTGATGGGGGGGGGGGGGGGGGAAAGGGGGGCGGACTGTAGTGGTGGTGGTACAACCATAAGTCACATCTGTATGTTTTATTAATAATTTAAAAATGTTTAAATAATGCAAAATAAAATGAAAAACAATGCTATTATAATAATAAATATTTTTCTTCTGAAACGTAATTACCGATTTTCTTCGGAATGTATATGAAATAAGGTGAAATTATTTGTATTATTTAATTATTTGAGAACATATATTGTTATTTGTAATAAATCATTCAATGATTTTTTAAAGCTATTCGATTTATGTAATATTATACTCAAAATTATCAAATTTTCAAAGAAAAAACTAATGTTATGTTGCTTTATCGTTTATGATTATTTTTTGCACGATTTTTACTTTTGGAAAGTTTTTGTGTTGACATTATTTTGTATAAATATTAAAACTGTGGTGTATGCGATATAGTGTAAATGCACTATGCGAGCGGTAACGACATTTGTGAGCTTTGACTTACGTCTCAGTCTTGCCTTAGCTCGCTAGTATGTAAGATGCTTAATTGTGATTCCTTGTAACTACTGATACTTGTTCTGATGATAAACCTACTCAAGCACTTGTGTGTCTTTAATTGCCTACTATGCCTTAACGAACATCCTTACTTTATTGCATATTTCACGAAAATCATTTCACAGAAGATTTTTTATCGGTTGTAGAAAATCTAGCTCTTTTATACATAAATATTTTTATCACTTTAGTATGAAAATCTCGCGAATCCTTCAATTTATTTGAACCTTAGGAGATTTTGTTTGCAAATATCAGATAACTTTGATGAAATTACATTTAGTAAAAAAATGTTTAAGTAATTATACGTTTAGTTAAACGATGATGATAAATATATATTCAAATGATATGTATAAGAGATCTATAATTTTTTTTTACAGATTTTCCTGGCTTTTAAGGTAAAACATTCCTATATAAATCAATTTTTGATTTCTTTATAGTTCAGATTTCAATATTTTATTAATTTCTTAAATATGGCATAAATTTATGGTTTTAAAAAATGATTTGTTTGTGATGACTTCCATTGTTGTGATTGTTTTATCATAATCCAAAATTTATTACTCAAATCCATATAATGGCGTATACTTTTTAATGTACTGAAAATATTTTTTTAGAATTATATAAGTCATTATGACAAAAAACAGTATAGCTCACCTGCCTATATGCCTCATGGGAGTTTTGGAATATATAGATTAAAATTATATGAGATACATGTTTTAATGTATGTATACAACTGTGTCATAAAATGTTAACTGAAGTACGCATTTATAAGAAAGGGTATATAAATACTCCACCTAATCAAGATAATTAACAAATGTAGAATATAATATTAAAATAATTATGCAGAGAAAAGAACAAAAATTTTGGTGAGGTCTTAGGGGTTGGTGGATTGGGGTTGGACTAAGTTGAGTTGTGGCCGCGGTGTGCTAATCAAGAAATTCAAATATAAAGTTGTGTTATGGCAGACAGATTTTTATGAAAGAGTGGAAGCTAAAATGAGGTATTCTACATTATCTCTTTATTATTTTTCCGATATTTTTTTTCTGTTGCGGGGGGGGGGGGGGGGGTCAAAATTACTTTAGGGATATTTTTTATTTTTTTTTGTTTTTTGTTTTGTTTTTGTTTGTTGGTATTTAAAATTTTTTTATTGTTATATTTTTTTTTTCTTATCTTATCGCTTTTATATATATATTTTTTTTTTATTATTTAGAACATAAACTTGAGTTTGTATTTTAACTTAATAATTATTTTACTGCAGGGAATCAGTGTTTTTTTTTTAAGTTTTATTAAATATATGAACTATAAAGGGCCATAAAGAAAAAGATTTTTTTCTCTAAATGTTAGCCCACTTATTCATCTAAAATTGAGTAAAAATAAATGTCTTCTGTCTCTAACAGTCTGGTCGCAAATGTCAAAAAATCACGAAAATCTTTTTTTTCGTTCTGTTTAAATAAATATTGTTGGAATACAATTATGATACTCAAAATTCATCACAATATAGTTAACGTTATGTATAAGTAGAAGTCACAAACTTTATTTGATCTGCTGGATAGTTCACCAACAATGGAATTTGCAACTAAAAAAACTTTAAAGTTTCAATTTGTTCTGAAATTTTTTAACGGATCGTACATTACTGTATTTGGTTTTACATACTTACATAATCGTATGTTCCATGTTTTAATAATATTTATGATTTTATTGTATTAAACTAACATTTTGCAATGAAATCGATTTATAGCTTAATTTCATATTTTTATTTTTTTTAGTTTCATAAAATTAGACAGTGTTTCAATTTTATTGAATTACTTAAATTGTTCTGCATATTTTTATCAAACAAAAGTCACTGTGCAACCAATTGTGTACAGAGATACCGTTTTGTTTTTAAATTACTGTTAATTTTGTTGATCAAAATTAAGACCTTAAACAGAAGTACATTATGTTCCATACACCATATTTTTGAAGGAGTAATTTTGAATCTGCTTATTGCTCTTTGTATTTTACAAAAGGACGAATTGTACACAATGTTCCCCCTGTACTGTTTTAAAAGGTTATTCTAATATCCAGAATTTTTTTTATTTTCCAATAAATCTTTTTTCCATTATCAGATGAATCAACATATGTAAATTGTGGAAAGAAAACCATGCACTTGCAAATCATGATTACGTTGTTATCCAGCAAACTATAACTAAAATGTAATTGGCTAAGGAGTTCCAATCACGAACAATGTTATTTTTATACAAAATATTATTAGCACTATTTTCCGAGTATTATATTTCATATATATATATATATGTTTACACATTACGAATGTATTTTACATATAAGTGTAGTAAGTACAGAAGAAAGTGAAATTAATAGAAAAAAATTTTTTTAAAAAACATGACAACCAATGTATTAAGTTATACTTCTTTGGTAAACAATATGTGTAGGTGCAGCATATCCAGCACATAGATCAGTCGACGCACTTGATTCGGCAGTGATGTGTTCGGTGATGATCCCAGCTCTTATTCATAAAAAGTAGAAATTTATTTGTACTTTTTGTAAAAAGAAATTTTAAGGATCTTCAGCGGGAGTAGTTTAGATGTCATAGGTAGTTTGTTTAATAAGTCAAAACCCGATGATTCCATCGGTTTCCTTATTTATATCCCTAAAACTGAAAAATTCGGAGTTATTTGCCATCATTGTTTTCAAATTATAAACAACCTATTATGGAGCGACCTGAAAACATCTCATATTTGTAACCGTAATCAATAAGTTACATATTGAAACACTGACTGTTTGATTGCAAAAATCCTAAGCTTTCAGATAGTACCTCGAAAAATATAGATATGAATAGAAAAATTACAAAAATTTTGTAGAATATTGATCAGTTGGTCGTATAAAAAATGCATTTGCAGAAAATAATTTTTTTTGTTTTAAGCGCAATGCACACTTATTGCATATTTTAAAATATATTGCAAGTATTTACAAAGAATTTGTATTGTCATAAGTAATTCTAATGATGTTATTATGTAGATAACATGCAGTTGATATTTTGTTATTTAAAACATTTTTTTTTTTCTAACAAAAAACAAATTCAGCAATTATACATAACATACATGATAGAAGTTGATGTTCGTTTAAAAAAAGATATAAATATTTATGATGGTGCTAACACATACATTCTTACAGCAGTATTTCCAAATAAAACAGAAATTTTCTGGTTAGTACCACTGTTCACTGGAGCCCAATAAATAACCCACAGCGATGTATCAAAGGTGGTGTAGTTATAGTTGCAATTAGGATATTTGGTTATTTAGTGAAGTTTCAAAAAATATTTTAATATTTAATAAATGTAGGATTTATCTTGCGTGAAATTATAATAATAATTATCTAGTTGTACTGCTTCATCTTAAATGGGGTAGTATTGAATGTAAATAAATGTAAAGTAAGTCAAAAATCAAATTATTAACCAATAAAATATTTTTAGAAGAATAATTTGCAATTTTTAGTAACCAATAGAAAATCGTGTTTATGAACAAATTTTAAAATGATGTTGTTTGTAAAAATTTGTTAAAAAAAATTTTGAATAAAGTGTAAAAATTGAGTAAAGAATTTTTTATTTATTACAAATTACTAAATTAATAAAATGAAAGAAATATTTCTATGTATTAATATAAATTAATTTATAGAAAAGCTCTAACTATTATCGATTTTTTCAAAGTTTCGAAAAACTTATAAAAACAATTGTTGGATACTTCATTTATTTTTATTAAAATTTAATTATGCAACTTTATAAAAAAAGGGTAAATGAATCTTTTAAATTAAAAGTTGTATACAAACCGCATCATAGAAGGAAGTGATAAGTAGATAACTCACAGAGGTAGTTTTTAGTTATGTCGACACGGTACACGGATCGTATGAGCGAGATCAGGCGTTAAAGTTAGTTGGAGAAAGGTTTTGTTTGGTAATTAAAATTTTAGTTTTGTCAAAAAATTTTAAAGGGTGAAAAATATTAAATAATTAATTTACTAACGTTTATAGTAAACTAACCGAATTAAACATTGATAATGTCATTTATACATATATTATATATTTTTTATTTATAGTGTAAATTATAATTTTCTTTAGATATTTTATTTTTAATTGGTATGCGATAGAAAATTCAGTATAACTACAAACGAAAAGCAAGATATTTATAAACTATGTAAGCACAAACTTGTCAGTTGATCCGTCCGATTGTAGTAATAAGGTATTATTATACTATGTACGTTATCCCAAAACAGAATAGACTACTATGCTTGAATTCTAAATTACTAAATGAACTATTTATTAATAAACAGTTTAACCGGGCAATTCTATTTGGTTGTTTAGTCTTAGGTTCTTGGGTTTTATTTTATTTGGATTCGATATTTAGCTGAATTTTACGAGACTTTCAGTATGTGTTTTATCAGCGTTATAACTGACGTTAACATTTTTTATTTCCTTCTTCAGAAGAGCTAACTTAGTTATTTTTGATGTATTAGTAGAACATTGTATTGGGACAAATTTTCTCTTTTTTATAAATACAGAGATCAATTGTCATGAAATCTGATTATTTTTCTATGTTGTCAGAAGCATGTTTTATCCAGTTAACCTTGTCTACTTACATTATAATTGAAAGTATAATACACCTTTACAGTACGTATAATACATAGGATTCTATTGCTAATGATGTTTTGTATTAAAAAGGCATATATGCGAATAGGAGATCTTAGCTTATAACTGTTTGGATATCGTTTGCTAGGTTTCAGCACAATTATGGTTGGCAAACGCCTGTCTTTTTTTGCACTATCTGCATGAATCGGTAGCTCTGCCCCATTCCTGTAATAGGTTGTTATTGTCGTATCTACTTTATTCCGAAATCGAATAAAATATTCTGTTTATACTATAAATTAGTGAATAAATGATTCATCAATAAACATCATAAGCGTGCGAGTCTATTTGGTTGTAGGTACTTGAGTTGTATCATATTCTTATTTCGTATTGAGCTAGAGCGTACGGTTCTGCCGTTATCAGTTTTATAACTCATGTCACCAACGGCCCGTTTTATTGTTCTGCATCTGTCTATTTATTGAATAAGTGGTGCGGGGAAAATAATCAATGCCAAAGGGATGTAAAGGAGCGGCTTTTGCTGGATCTGATTGTTTTCGGCTATGTTTGACGATGTTAAAAGGCTTTCGTGAGTTTGTTCGTCTGTAATTGGAATTATTCGTCTATTTTTGGTAGATTTTGGTGATATAGTGTCTTTTGGGTGACTTCGGCCATCTTCGTCTATGAAAATAAGCATCGGGTCAAAATCTTTTAGGTTTTGAGTGTGGTGGGGGGTCGACGAATCCTGAAAATTTTCTAAGTTTTTGGGGGGTCGAAAAATCCTGAAATGTTTCTAAGTGTTTGAAGGGGGTGAAGGAGGAAGGGTGAGGAGAAGGCAAGGAAGCGGGGCTGAGGGGGGCACTGAAAAATTGTAAAAATGATTTTTTACGCGAAAACACGGAGGAAACAATCGAATTTTTGATGGGAGCAGGGTAGATGGGTGGGGGTGGAGGGGGGTTGAGGGGGGCCAAAAACAAATGATGGTCTTACAAAAAACGTAGAAATAGAACAAATGTACCCGTGATTTCAGGGGGGTAAGGGTGGGTGGTGGAGCAGGTGAGGGGGGGGGGCGGAAAAGATTTCATCCTTATCACTATATATGTATTTCATACGGTTGGCACCGTGAGTGTTCCCGTGCGGGGCAGAAAAAACTGCATACGCTACGTCATGCGTAACGTTGGCAGGCCGTAGCCTTAGTTTTGGTCGGTAAATAAATGCTTGAATTAGAAAATTTTGAAATAGTCCAATAACCAATAGCGGTCGGTAAATAAATGCGCGGATTTTTTAATTTGAACATTTACAATAGACATATTTTGCCGGCAGGGCTTAACAGGTTCATAAATGCGCAAAAATTAAAAAAATTTAATAATATTCCGACTTTGACAGCTTGATTACCGAACGCACGCACCAGATAGTTGTAGAAAATTTCGCGTTCGAAAATATTATTGGAATTAACAGGAAATAAGCAGATTCTAAATTGAAAAAATAACTGATTATCGACTGCAGTCAGCCAGAAAATGCAGGGATTTTTCAATTTTTACAGGAAAAAGGAGCGGAGTTTCGAAAAGGCTTTGAAATTATAAAAGCCTAACAATCCATTTCATACAATTATTGTAAGACACCTAAGTAGTACACAGTAAAATCTCTAATTTTATATGCATTTCTTGAACAAATATTTCTAAATAGAGAGTAATCAATTCCAAAAATGCAATATCAAAATGATTCCCCAAGAAATGATTGTCTATTAAAGATACAATATTTCCTTCGACGTTGTTGTTTATACATGATAAATTTTCAGCGATTAGCATTTCCAAGCTCGATGCATGGACTTTATTTGCTAGACTAGACTTTGAATACAAAGTAGTTAACTCGTCCACAATGCAATTCTTGCATTTATCAACTAATGTGACTTGGGACTCAATATGCCGAAGTCTTTCGTCCACAAATGCAACCGCTTGCACTAGCCTTAAAAAGGTAGACTTTTGGATAACAATTGTTGAACTATACGTTTTTCTCTTTTTACTGTAATAATCCTGCGTGATATTGTTGGAGCTTCTGACGAACACAATAGATCTCATGCCATAGGATGATGTAAATATCAACTCGATATTGCCCACTTGCACTTGTTAGATTTCGCCGACGTCGATGTTGTTAAAATAATTATTTACTGTAGCAAAATGATTTTTCAGTTTACTCCATACATGAGCGTTTAGAAATACTCCTTCTTCAAACTGGGATTTTGAAATCTGCACTGAAGGCTCAAAACCGTGTTGATTGACATTGCAGTAAAGCCCCAATACGATTTTTCTTGTAGACGATTTATTGATCGGGTATGCATAAGTTAACACACTTGTACGAGATATTATAGCACGGTCACTATCTTTTATATCTTCTATTAAGTTTGTCAAATTCGATTTCGCTGCATCAAAATCATGCGTCAAGGATCATTTTCCCCGTTTTAAACCGAGTAGAGCAATTTCAAAGAATAGTGTAGCACGTTAGTTTAAAACAGCACAAAAATTTATTTAACAGTCAGAATTTTCGCATTTTCAGAAAATGTTCTTATGATTAAATATTGTAAACTCGCGGTAATGATAACACTAATAACCTGATTATGTACTGTAAATAATTTTTGTCCGATCTCGCGAATAATATGTACGCTGTTTGTAACTGCATCATGATCTGATCTACAGCTTCTGGCCAACTAACTTGTTTGTAGAGATATGATGCTCTCGCTCGCAAAATATACACATCTGCACAACTATCCCTCCCTTAAAATTTTCCCCTCTATAATCGATAGAAAAATATTGCGACAATATACCATAAAAGATTAAACGTGCTCAAATACGTCGTACACTTCGACTTCGCAGGATGCTGTCAAAGATACGACAAGCATGCACAAACGTGGTTGGGCAGAAATCTACAACTTAGCGAGAAATATTACAAAAACCGTATATGCTGGGATTTCTATGACCGTTTCGAAATCGTAGTCGACATTGCTAATACTTGATTGCGGGTTCAAATCCTCACTACTTCAACAATTTTTATCAATTAAATGGTTTTTAATGAGATCTCATAAAAATAGACCTTTAAAAAAGGTTAAATATAATGCCAGTTTGAATTTATTAAATTTATTTTTTCCAAAGTCTCTACTACAAAAGTAGAGAGATCCACAATAGTCTTTTGCCAAGCTTAGATATACTTAAATTATTGTTCCAGTTTATGAATAAGTAAAATAAAAGTTTTCATATTTAACAATACCTGGATATGCAACATGCAAAATTTAAAAAATAAATTTTTTTGACACTTGAACTTTTTGTTTAGTATGGAATTAACTTTTATAAATCACAATGTTGACTATATTCTTCAATAATTATCATAAATTTAGTGCTATATACATGCTGGAGAGCCTCCTTAAGCTCGGCAAAGGATTATTGTAGATCTCACTACTTTTGTAGTAGAGAATTTGTAAAAAAATAATTCATAACATTCAAACTGGCATTTCATTATTTAATCTTTTTTAAAGGTCAATCTTTATGAGATATAAGCATCGTATTTTTTCGTGAGATATTGTCAGATGTATAAGATACATAGTAGATTTTTTTCAAATTTTTCTCCTATGAGTTCATCAATTAATTGTGTAAATGTTTAAATTAGTAGCTTTCGTCACAAATGTGCATCTCTCTGTGGCGGCCCTTAGCCCGATAGCGCTTGCGAAGCAATGCCCGAAAGATCGTTGGGAGCTCCCTGGTCGGATGGATATGAGTGGCAAATCATATTTTTCTTACCACGGGTGAATCAGGGTTGCAAAAGTGCCCAAGATAGGAACAATACTTTTTGAATCTAAAAATTCATAATTTTTATCTGGTATTAATAAGCAGAAGCTTGTTTCCTTCTTTATCCAAACACCTAAAAACTCACTTTCTCTAATGTGCTAAAAAAAAGTCGTTTTTATCGTTAAAAACGCATATTTTTATAAAAATCCAGAAAAGTGGTATAAACAACCGCACTCTTAGCAGTAAATACGACTTTTTTAACAAATAAAAGATGTTGTACATTATATATGTGACCATAGACTGATACAGATAGACTACGCAGTCAAGCAGAGCCACTGGGGTCAACATTATGGTGGTGGGATACGGGTTTTGGCGGTCTCTGCCTCTTTTTCTCTGTATTTGAAGGCACGATTTGAGACCCGTCCCTCAGTACCATAATGTTGACCACAGCGGCTCTGCTTGGCTGTGAGGTCTATCTCTATAAGTCTGTGCATGTGACAACATCCCACGTTAAAATGATAACGATTACACGTGATTTCTTTACGAATTAAAACTTTGATTTCTGGTTTATACCTATATATTGAAAAACAACTACCACGTATATATTGTACTTATTTAAACAAATGTAATTCTCTATTTTGTTATTATTAAAACATTGGGATTCTTATAAATATTGTTGGAATATTCAAAGGAAAAATTTATGCCCCCATGAATTTTTTTTCCATTTTTTTTTTGTACATAATCTAGTGTCAGAAATTTTTCTTCTGAATCATACAAAATGGTCATTCTTCTTGTGATCTTTACAAACGAAAGCTATTTCTTCTTTTTTAAATGAATAATAGCTGCAAAATTACCTTCTTGGATTTAAAAAAAAATCATACTCATAAAAAAAAAAAATTGTTTGTAAGAATTAAATAATATTCAATAAACGATTGCACTTTTTCGAATAAAAACAATTCTTTTCTTCAAGAAAGTAAGTTTGTAGCTTTTTAGGTGAGGAAGAAAACTGGATTTTGTTTGCTAACATCGAAAAAAAAATAGAAATTTTGTATGATTCAGATAAAAAATTTCTGATAATAGGTGATACAAAGGAAAACTGGAAAAACAATTTTAAAAATGGTAAAATTGTATTCCTTTAAATATCACAACAATATTGATAAATATCCCAATAAATTATTAAAAACAGAATAGAGAAACGCACATTTTAAATACGTACTGTATATTGGGCAAAAATAACCCTTAGAAGTTTTATTTTATTTTAATATTACGTTACATTTTTCTATACATAATATACTTTAGTTTATAAACATACAATCTACTAACTTGCTTATAAACATGTTAGTTTTTTCCATCCCTTGGGCGAAAGTTTGTAGATCCACCCATGCCTTAGTGAAACAGCGGAACTACAAACTTTCTTCCAAAGGATGGAAAAAACAGTATTTCTGGCATGGAGGGGGAACGGACCGCCTTCACGAACGTGACATTGATGCCTTCTCGACTTTACCTCGACGCGTCATATCACGATCGTTGAAGTTCCGTTTCCCCTCCTTGTAAGAAAATCTACTATTATTGAGTGCCTGCAAAGACGCAGTGTAGCATATGTGCTGATTGTAACTTGTTTAATGCAGATATGCTTACAATAATAAAATAAAAACGTTAAAAAAGTTAAAGTTTAAGCTTATGTTAAGATTTTTAAGTTTTATGTTACAAGAATATTTTACCGCGATGTAAAAAAATGTTTTTCCCATGTTACGCCCACTTCTTATAACTTATGCCTGCCTATACCTTTCTAGCTTCGACAACACTGCTATTGAAATAAATATCGTTGACGTAGTACGGGTGTTTCGCAGCAAAGATATACTTACCTAGCGTACATAGCGAACCCTAAAAGGGCTATTTATTGGTTGAAGGGAAACTTCTACAGGCATGCCATGTATGGGGAGTTAGCCCGTCAAACGAGCGAGCGAGCGAACGCCAGGGGTGTATACCTATAGCTATTTGCTCCATGCCAGTGCAGATGAATCGTCTATAAACAAATAGGTTGGCAGTACTAGAGAGAGAACGACAACGGCCAGTGGACAAGAACAACATTGTCGTTCTCTCTCACCTTTGCACTGGCACGGAGCGAACATCATATGACATCTCATGCACACGATGGTGCACCGCATCAACTATAGCTCCAGCTCTATCTAAACATGTAGCCTCTCTCTATACTGCTGCTGCACGGTGAAAATCGTAACGTGGCTGTAATAAGTGCTTAGCTAGGCCCCTGATACAGCTAAGGTTGGATCAGGCGAATAATGTGTCGCTCAGAACATCACGTGACCTCTTCGAACAAACGTATTGTAACGATCGGTACCTTCCTTGTATTCCGGCCTAATATCTTCCTATATTATATATTTGTATAATCAAAAGTGAGTCCCAGCCCCCCCGCTCCCTCCTCAGCTTCCCCCCGGCGCTCCTTCATCACCCCCTCAAATCACATAGTTATTCGTTCATTATTACGTGATTTTTAAACGTATTTTTTTTGGGTTAACACCCCCCTGCACCCCCCCACATCCCTATGCTTCCCCCTGACTCCCCACCACTCCTCCTCTACCTCCCCTCAGCCCCCCTCCGTTCCCCACCGCTCCCCCTCCACCTCCCCCTCACCTCCTCTTCAGCTCAAACCAAGCTCCCATTAACCTCCTACTCACCTCTCACTCACTTAACTTCATTATAAGTTCATGGATAGGATTTATTAATTTGGTTTCATTTAGATTACTCAACTCTACATGTTTCAAGAATATAATTATTGTAACAAATGTATAATAAAATAATATTTGGGTAGCTAAACGTCGCTCTTAGAACCAATATATTGATTATATAGTATTGAAATATTTAGCGAGATCGTTAGTTCTTCGGAGTCTCCAAATAAGTTAAAAAATAATGAACAATTAAAGCAATTTAATAAATTAATCAATAATTTATTCTGTTTGTCTTACATTGTGGCATTTCATTTGCCGTCTTAAACCGTCTAATCTTTCAAAACCCTTACCGCATTTATTTTTTATTTTCTTCTTTATGAACTAATATATGTCTAAAAGTAAGTTATTAAATGTCATGTATAAAATGCAATGAAAATAACACACGTAATTATTATGTTAAAATGAATTGACGTTTTTTATCTTCATTTCATAATTTCAGATGTATTTTCAAGTACTCTGCAATCAAGTAACCGTTAACACAATTTCAAATAGTAATATGCGTATTAAGGCAGGGGTAAATAAAATTAATAAACAAAACAAATACACTTTATCCTTGGTAGTATTAGTGTTATAAAAAATGATATAACACTATCGTTTGCGTTATAAAAAATTAAATAATATTACAGAATAACGAGACTATAATAGCATACCTGATATATTTAGAAAAAGAAACCTTCGTCATACTTCCTTCTTGAGAAGTGGCAACAACGAACCTAACAACCAACTATAGTTTACACTGATCAAAACAAGCAAATGAGAGAAATTGACACTGACCGCAAAATGTCCCAAACGCTATTAAAGAGAATTAGGGCAGCTCAAAAAACGTTCCGATATTGCAGGTTAAGTCGAAATTGTACACCGTATATTCCTTGATGTAAAAAATATAAAGTGGCTTTCAAAGCAGCGAGTGTAAGAGCCAATGACAGGGCGGTCATGTTTTTCGCAATATGGAATCAAGTGTTACGTAGGGATTATATTAAATTTATGTTTGCGATGTTATTGAATTGCCTTTTTTTTAATATGAAAAGAAGGAGGGCAGGCTGATGATTGGTTGATGTCCATATACTAGGACTCCTTATTTTATGTAGAATCATATACAAGCCATGCCAATAAGTATAGCAAGCTGATCAGACGTACATAAATAAATATGTTTTCAGTCGTACGAAGTTATAGTTGTAATGAGTGATCTGACTCAGCACATGTTGTGACTGATTGATCGATAATCAGTTAGTTTAAAATAATTTGGTTTATCTAAAATAGTCATCTTTACTAACAGAATAACAATCATGCGCAATATACAAGAAAGAGTATACTAAAAGGGATATATGCACAGAAAGCAGCAATGGTTCTGTCAAAAATTGTTTGTTTGAATTTTATATTAAAAAGATATCGATCATGATCGGAGGTTGTAAAATAAGCTTAAAATAATTCCTCAAAAGAAACCATGATATATTAAGTCTTTACTTATTACGTGTACCTGTTTTCAGTACAGCATGAACGCTACTATAAGTCATCGGTAAATGAAAGTATTTACTGTCAGTAGAAAGACCAAAAAGGACTCGTGATGCATTAGATTCATAATGTTTATATTAAGAATTTGTATAGCAATCAAAAAAACTTTGTTTTTTAACAAATCTTTGTCATGCTATTTAATCATTTTTAATAATTCTTTAGTTATTTAAAAAAAATTTTTATCTCAATACTAATACCTTTTTAAAAATAAGATTTGTCTGTAATTTAATTGTATACTGTTCATGTATTTACTACATTACTTCATAGAATAAAATTACATAAAATATAAATATTAAAAAAAAAAATATATATACCCGTGAAAAAATAATGAATTACTTTAATACAACAAATTTTAAGTATAATAAATTTTTCAAATTTCATTTACAAATTTTTACAATTTATCATGTAAACAAACATTGTTCATAATAAGAAAATATTCAAATTCACAATATTCTAAGCAGTACAGAGTCTCTTTACCTAAAAAAAATATCATAGAATTACTAGAAATTATAGATTGGTAACAATTCTATAAAATTTGTAAATAGTGCAAAAAAATGTAATAAGTATAATAAATGTAATAAATCGAAGCAATAATGGTACTAAAATAAGAGTGTGGATATTTTTATATTTTGTGATATAGATGTGATGAAATTTATTAAAATATCCGATTATTTTTAGTATGTTTGTTATAGCTTTTATAGTTGTTCTATGAGTAAAGTGAGTGGTAATTTTTTAAAAAAGAGTAGCTTTCGGGAAAAACTGTAAAAAAAATCGTAATTGTTACCGTAGTATAATTAAGGTTAGACTTTGACCTTGAATAACTACAAAACGAGTAAACTTAGCAAAAAATCATGAGTGACCTATTTAAAAGACGTCGAACTGCCTACAAGAATAATAATGTGTTATTATAATGTATTATATCTCGTTTATTGTGCAAGGATTTAAAAAGTTCTAAATAAACACAAGAATTCCTAGAGTTACTTTCTATTTGACATTTAGGCTGTCGTGATGCCGGGTTGATATTTTTATTAAATGCTGAAATTTGGTAGAAATTTTTTTTTTATTTATTTTGAACCGAACTAAGACTATCATAAGATAAAATTGAAAAATTCTCCAAATAAGGACCACCCTAATATAAATATACATATGTATCAATATTAACCTTAAATTACATAAAGAGTCCATATCAGTATTCAATTAGTAACAGTTACTTGATAAATCAGTGAAATCATTAAATGTATTGACTGTATTTGTTCGAAAAATCTTACTTTGTAGTAAAGAAGAAGGATAAAAACAGATTTGTGTTAATTTGAATTGGAAACGATGGAAGTTTTAAAAAAGGACATGGACCCAGTAATGTGCTTCTTAAAAAAAAATTTCGTGGCACATAGAAAAAACGACCGGTAGGGTGCATTTGGCAGACAAAAAAATTTTTTGGCTTAAGCAAAAGAGCTAGAACAGAATGTTGAAATCAAAGAAAATTTTTTGGCCTAAATTATAAAATTATATTGCGCATACGTAGCGAAGACATCTCCATGAAACAGAAAAAATAGAAGGCAGATTCAAAATATGTAGTTCAATTTAAATGCAAAGACACAAGGATATACATGGAAACTAGAGGCGGGAATGGTAGGATTTGGTAATGAAAAAGGAAAGAAAAAGAGAAAAAGTCGATTCCGATTTACAGATGTCATGCAGGGTTTAAATGCAAATAAACCAGGATTTATATAAAAATAGAGGGAGGAATAGTGATATCCTAGAAATAGGCCTAAGAAAAAGGGAAGAAATTTACTTTTTGCAAACAATAAAAATGAACGAGGGTAGTTGGCCTTATTCATGCCTAATCAAAGAATTATCGGACTTAATCAATAAAAATCATACAAAATAGACAAACAAGTTTAAGTTGTATGTGAAATAGTAGAGGATGGGAAAAAGTAGAAGTCATAAAAACAGCTGCAAAAGAAAATAAACCTGAGAAAATCAAAGACAATTTCACAAAAGAAAGGAAGATTTTTAATGCATAAAAACGATATGGTAATTGACAAGTCTATCATCCATAAAATAAAAAAATAAGGCAAAAACAGAGACAAAAAATTAGAGTGAAAAGAAAAACGCATAAGTGAGTTTAAAAGTTTTTAAGTGATTAACTGAAGGCTCTGCAATGAACGAACTTAGTAGTTTTGGTTACAAATGTGCATCTCTCCAGGGCGGTCCCTGGGCCCGAGGGCGCTTGCTAAGCTACGCCCGAGGGACTGTTGGGACCCCCCTGGCTGGATGCACATGAGTGGAGAACCCTGTTTTTTCTACCGAGGGTGTACCAGGGTTGCAAATGGGCCTGAGGAGGAAAAAAATGTAAAGCACATATTGCTATGTAAAGAGGAAAAAAAAAGGAATAATAATAATTTTAAACAGGAATATAGGATTAGAAGATAATGGAGAGATAGGCAGAAGGATGATGATTTACGTAAATGTATAAGATATTTATGTTGGTAAATAAGGGACTGCAAGGTTACGATTGAACGTTCAATTATATGTTGTGCGTTATAAGTTATAGTATAAGGTTTATCTAAAACTAAATTCTAAAATTTTGTATTTTGTACAATTATTTACTTATTATTCTCCATTAAAAATAAAATTGGTAATGATTTGAAGGGATATAAATTTTTAATAGTTATAAAACAAGAAAAGGAAATGTAGTAGTATTTTAAAATCTATACAAGAAACGGAAAAAAATGGATAAAAAATTTACATATACAAATATAAAGTAAGAAATTTAAAATGACATCCTACTTTACACTTCCATTTATACTAAATTTTAAAATGTTTAAAAATTATCAAAAGAAAAAAAAAAATTCGTAAAAGTTCCTGTAATAATAATTATTGCGTAAAAATTATGTAAATATACATATGTATAAATATTAACCTCTCATGAAAAATGAGTCCTTATCAGTTTTTCGTTAGTAACAATTATTTGATAAATCTGTGAAATCATTCGATGTATTGACTATATTTGTTCGAATTTTCAGCGAACTTTCATAAGATGGCTTTGGTTATCTATAATTGTACACAAAAATGTACGTATTATAAAATTAGTTTTTGTATTTATTATTCAGACATAAGAGTAACAATATTAAAACATGGGGGTTGGCGCGCGGAGCGTGCAGAGGGCAAAGCCACACTAGTATGTGTATAGATATATCTTACTATATTATACAGGTGTAGGGTTTTGTGGCGAGCACAATCTCCCCACCGCTCCCCGTCGCTCCCCACTAGTCCCCCCGCTCCCCCCGAGACCCCCCTAAATAAGGTAAATTATGTTTCTTTTTTTAGTGAAACTTGACCCTCCAAAAAATTGGGTTAATTCCCTCCCGCTTCTTCCCGCTCCCCTTAGCTCTACCCAACTCACCACCAGACTCCACCCATACCTTTCTCATAAAAGTATCCTTCCATTAATTTTTTTTTGTGGTTCTGTGTAATCAGTTAGTTTCAAAACAATCTGGTTTCTCCAAGATAGTCATCTTTACTGAAATAAAATAAATTAAAGCTTGAATCAATTTCTTTAAATCCTCTTTTTTTTCATTTGTGCGTTTGCTGCAAAGTACAGTCCTTAAAATATTGAGAAATCACACTATTACGAGTTACGAGTTACATGTAGTTTAAAATGTGTTTTTAAGTAAGTGCTTTAATTTGTTACGTTAAAATAAAACATCTTACGAAAAAAGTATGATATCATTTTATGCTTAACATAATACAAAGAATACGGTAATAATTATTAACTATAAAAAATGTGAAGTTTTGATATTGTTGTTAATAATTAGTTACTAATGAAAAAATGTTATCTTTAAATATGATTAACGCGGATTTTTACCTTATACTAGCAGAGCATAGTAATGAAAAGGATAATTCTAATTAGAATGCATTGGATTTTTTTCTTTTCCAAATGGAGATCGAAAAGTTAAAAATGTGTTGGTTAAAGTAACTTATATGTTTTTCTTTTTTCTATATTTTTTTCTCTTGTTTTATTATTGTGTATTAGTATTAAAAAAAAATTCTTTTTTTATCATTTAGACATAAGAATAAAAATATTTAAATGTGGGAGTTGGCGCTCGGAGCACGCAGGGGGATGAAACACACTAGGATATATATATCGATTATACATATACGATTATCGATATATATACGACATTCTATATATTTTACTGTATACATATAGTTGTAGGGACGACATTTTTTTCGACCCCCCAAACCCCCTCCACATCCCCCTGCAGCTCCCCACAATTTACGGGTGAATTCGTTTTCGATTTCTACGTGTTTTGTAACACCGTCATTTGTTTTCGTCCCGTCTCCCCCCGCAGCCACCACACAGCCACCCCCGCAAGAATTTTGTTGTTTTCTTATTGTTTTTACTTAAAAATCATATTTTTAGATGTTTAAACGCCTACCCAAAGCCCACCACATACCCCCGTCACCTCCTCCGCAGCCTCCCACATGGACTCAGAATATTTTCAGGTTATATCTCCACCCCCCCCCCCCACTTTCCGCCCGCATTTTTACCATAGCCAACGATAGCCGAAGTCACCCGAAAGATACTCTGTCGCCGAACTCTGCCGAAAACAGACGAATTATTCCGATTTCAGACAAATCCTTTCAACAAAGCCCTCCATCATCATCAAACATTGCCGAAAACAGCCGATTTAAGCCAAAGCCGCTCCTTTCCAACCCCTCGGGATTTTCTGCTTTGTCCACACGTCCTATTTGGTAAATAGACAGAGGCACAACGATAAAATGTAACCATTAGGGATACGACTGATGAAACAGATAACGGGAGACCGGTACGCTCGCGCTTTTCCGAAATGAAAAGTATAACTTGAACACATACAACCAAATAACTTAATATACTCGCCTACTTACACAGTCTATTAGTAGATCATTTGTTTACTAATTAGGAGTGCGAGCAGAAAAGTATATTTGGTCTCGAAATAACGTACATGGAGTGATAGCACCCTATTACAGGAATCAGGCACAGCAACCGATTCATGCACATGATGCAAAAAAAACCAGGTTTGTGCAAACCATGATTGCGCTATAGTATTGGGAGCGAGAATGACATGTGCTGCCCTCGTTGCGGGGGAATCTCCATGTTATATCTTATGGCAAAAAATTAGTTAAAGCGGCCGCCGTCGGCATTCTGGGGGGAACGTCCATAAGATCACATGTTAAAATGTCCCAATAGCTAACTTCATCTGAGCAGTGATAGGCTAAGATCTCCTAATCTGATACAAGGTTCTTTTCATACAAAATATGATTAGCAATATATTTCCGTGTATTATACTGACTGTAAAGGTGTATTATACTTTGGATCATGATGTAAAGAGACAAAGTTTGCTGAATAGCACATGCTTTTGACAACGGATAAAACCAATCCAATATTGGGGCAAGTAAGCTCCATATTTTTCTAACAGAAAGTATGTGTTTTAATACAATGTACTATTACGTCTAAAATAACCAACTTTGTTTTACTGCGGCAGAAAATAATAAATGTGACCAACCGTCATACGGCTGATAAAACAGGTAGTGGATGTAAGATCCATACACTTCAGCTCAATATTTAACTCAAATAAATTAAAACCCACACACCTAATACCAAATCATCAAATTAACTTGCCAGATTACTAAGTTCATTAATAAATAATTTATCCACTAATTTAAAATAATTTCAAAAGAAACTAAAAATATAAATCTATAGCTACTTAAACAAAATAACATAATATAATTTAACATAGTAACAGAATGAAAAACAAATAATGGAAGTCTAAACTATTCATTTTACAGTAAAAGAAAAAGATTGTTTTTATCTTTATAACAAATTATCGACACAGAAAATAATTATTTTAGGTGTCAAAGATGCATTAAAATTGCAATAAAAAGTTATAAGAATAGGCATACAATAAAACGATATAAAGTGGTTTCATACAGAACAGCGGTTTTTCCATCTGCAGATAACGATGTTTCACGTTACTGCATACAGTGAATGGCCGGTAGAAATCGCTAGTAGATAAATATGTAGTGATAATGATAAAATATTACCCACCATTCTTACTACCCTCATCCCTACTAAGACCCACCTCAAATCACGGGTGAATCCGTTACACTATTACGTGTTGTGCATGATGATAATTTTTTGTGACCACCCTCAACCCCCCTTAACCACCCTAACCCCTACTCGGCCTCGCTCAAAAATTAAATCGCTTTCTCTGGTATCCCACATAAAAAATCATATTTTTAATTTTTCAGTGCCCCTTCCACCCCGTTCATAAAAAAAAACTTAAAATTTTTTCAGTTTTTTTCAGCTGTCCTGAACATCATGTAAATTTATCATTTATATCAACAATTTAAAGAATTTTGTTTCAAACTACCCCTAAACATACACTACATATTTTAAATTAATTAATTCAAACCGATATATAAGTGTACAAATTCAAATAATTAATATTTTGATGATTTTTTCACTCCACTTTGCGGTAATAATTCAGGGGCCCTTTTTTACAGTGGTTGCCTAATTTATCTTGGTAGCAAAAGATTTATTGTAGCTTAAAGTAACTTAAGGCATTCTATGACAAATGTTACTTTATAGGCTTTTCTTGTAACATTTTAATGATACCAAGTATGCAGGCATAGTCCACTTTTAAAGTCCTATTTAATTAAAAAATACTGAAAGAAAATTAATTAGAAAGAATAACATTAAACAACAGAATAAATATTTAATTGTCATCAATGCAAATTTCTTCCCAAACAATATTGTCAATAATATTGTTATCATTTGACTGTAATTGTATGTATATATTTTTTGCATATTTGCATCTGGACAGTGCTACATATAATTGTCCGTGAGAAAATAATGGCTGGTTAAAGTAAAGACCTATTTTGTAAGAACTCTGACCTTGAGATTTATTTATAGTCATCGCAAATGCTAACTATTTGAAATTTATTACTGTGTCAATCGATGTATAAAGAAGTATCATTCACAGAAAAAAAAGTGATTTGATGCATAAAAAGTTTACTTCCAATTTTTGCACCTGTAATAATTTCAACTTCAATGTTAAATTTATATAATTTGTTTATTTTTAATCGTGTACCATTACTAAGTCCATCATGAATATTCAAATTTTTTATAAACATAACTATTGCTTTCATTTTTAAATTTAGTTCATGCGGGGCCTGAATGATATTTAACATGGCAATCGGAAGATCAATATAAATTTAAGCATCAGATTTATTAACTCCTTTGTATGTTGCTTAGTCTATACTATAATACATTACTTTTTTTCCTTACGTATTATTTAAAATTTTATTATTAAAAAAAATAGCATATTGTGAGTAGTAAAATCGCACTATTCATAATTTAATTTAAATTTTTTTGAAATATTTTTGAGCAAACGTCTGTAGATATCCAATTATCTAGAATTTTGGATTTTTTAATTAATCCGTTTCCAATATTTAACAACATTTCCGAGAAATTGTCAACTTTTGATAGAATATTTCTATTTAATTTTAAAATTTCGAATAATCTCCATGAATATGATGATATTATTGTTTTGTTTATTATTATGCTTTTATTACAATTTTTAATAACTGGTAAAATTTGACGAAACTCTCCATCTTAAACGATTAATTTACCTTTAAAAGGTTTGTCATTATTACATGAATCTCTTAAAGTTATCTATACAATTCTAATGCTTTTCTCGGTATCATGGAAGCTTCGTCCCACATAATTAGAGTAACTTGTTTATATTTTTTTCTGTTAAATTCAAATTACGAAAATAAACTTTTAATATTATCTGAATCCAACGGTAATTTAAAAGTTTATTACCTGTCATACCTTTAGGAAGAAGAATTAAGTCAATAACTGTTCACGCTATTGATATAATTTTTAATTTCGTGCAAATAAAATACTTAATTATAGTTTTGCATGAAATGTTTTTTCGTATTATCTTGGAGAATCAATAACAAAAACCTTGTTATTTCAATGACATTTACATTGAAAAATATACTTCTGTTTCTCGTTTACTTTAGGATACAAATAATGAAAAAATTTTTAATCGTATTTAATTTATCCGTAATTGTTCTCCACATCCAAAACAATATTTTCTACAATACGTGGAATACAGTTTTTACAGGACTTATTTTCTGATTCAAAAATACTGTTTACATGAAAAAGAGCTTGTTTTTTTTATTTTCTACAAAATCCGCCGTAAATTTTACTTCATATTTTTTCCATTTATCATCACCAGGAATATATTCGGCAAGTAAAAACCATGCAAAAAAATTTCTCGTCTCATTTGATACCATGATAACACTTGTTTCTTCAAAAATATTTAAAACTTGTGAGCCATGTTCAATAAGGCCAATACATTTTGCTGTTTTTTTAAATGAGTCGTATAATTTCCCTTTGTATATTTTTCAATCGTTAAATGATGTACAACCATATTTTTTTGTTTAATATTATTTTAGGAATAATATTTCTTGGTCTTATGGAAAAATAACATTTTATCTACTTAATGCATTATATTTCCTACAACGTCGCTTTTACAATTGTTTCTTTGTTTTATTAAACATAATGTTGATGAATGTTAACATACCTCGAATTTGTAGAAAAATCATCTATTTTATTCAATTAAAACCATTCTGCAAAATGTGCTTTATAATTATCTACAAATTCAAAAATGTGTGTTTCTTCAAATACTATTTTATCTTTATTTTCAAGATGAATAGGCACATCAACTACACTATGGCTTCTACCGCAAATAGCATATTCTTGTTAGCGCCATGCTGCTTCTATTGGATCCAAATAACATGCATTAACATACTGTTTCATTTCATCGTAAACTTCAATTATAGGATTAAATTATTGTTATATCTTACAAAATAAAGTATTGTTTTCTTCATGAATGTAATTATATATGTAATTATATATATATATATATATATATATATATATTATATATATGTATACATATATTTTATACTCTGTACTGATGCAAACTATTCAACATTTATATGACTATTATATTTCATAAATAAAAATTCATAGTACTGTACAACCATTAAATGATCATCTAAAATTTTTGTATTACTTTTTTTTTTCTATGTATGTTTTGATCCGAAATATTTTTTTTTCTCTGAATTCTGGTTAACCATTTTTTTTACAGATGTACTATCACTAAAACTATTAAGAATAATTCTTTTTACAAATTTTTTTATTTTTACTCACACATAGACTATAAATATTATGCAGGCCATGCAACATGTGTTTGATAACTAACTTTTTCAGCTTTTCATTATTTGAGGGAATCTCTGCATGTATAATATTATGAATATCATCAGATGTTATAATTTTGTTATCGATATGCAACGTTACCAGTATGTGAGCCTGTAGTAATCTTCTTTTTTGAAATTCAACTGTACGAACGTATGATATTATTTTGTTGAATAAATTATTTTTTATTATATCATCCAACATATATTGTAACTGGGTATGAAATAATCATACAGTTATATCTGGTATATCTTTTGGTAAAGCTTTTTTCGAAAAGTCTTTTAATATATTTTTAATTACCTTCTAATTTAGAATACATGTAACAGTGGTAAATACGTCTGGTCAACCACATTTTCTCATAATTGCCGTTGCATCATGATAATGCTGCTGCATGTACCATGGTCCGCCTGTAGACTTTAAGGTTTAAATAAAAAGATTTTCTATACTATCTTTTCTTTCGAAATTTTGTGTGATATTAAATGTTCTATTTAAAATATGATCGGAAAATCCTTCATAACATTCGATACGTAAGTTTCTTCAATTATTTCTCGAAAAGTTCATCTGAACACTTTCAACCATACTATAAGCATGTAAAATAAAAGTGTTGTGTTAATATTACTGATAATGATAAGGGAACAATTATGACATTTTTTGGTCTATTAGACAATCTGTATATATCGTATTGTAATAATAAAATCATTTTATTCTTTTTATAAAAGTTTTTCAAATATTTTTACTTCAACCAAAATCACCAAATGGAAATAGTATAGGAAAATTGCGGGATCGACATATTTGGATAGTTTATGTAAATAAGTATGAGTTGGTACATTTTCAGGAAGATTTTTCGGATAAATGCATGAATTTAAATCATTAAATATTTCATTTTTAGAAACAATTAAAGTAACACACTCTACTATCATAAGTTTAATATATCTATTATTGAACACATTTTTTAACGTAACATAGTAACTATAACAAGAACCGATTAGTGTGCGTGTAACGGTGTTTTTTATATAAAAAATGGCATTAAACATAGCATTATACTTCGTCAATTATTATATATATATATATTAGCATATAAAATATATATAGTACCTATCAGTATAGTCATTAAAGAGCTAGGAAAGTGTTAGAGTTTCTTTTATTGTATGAATTAAAAATTTATTTGTTAATTTAATGTCAGAATTATTATTCCTTTAATCAATTACCATGTAATATTTATGAAAGTAAATAATAAATATGCTGTTTAGTTACTCCATTCATGTATATAATCATGTTTTCCGTTTATTATTTAATAATTTGTTGATTTAAATAATAATTTAGACATTATTAAAAGTAGATCAGGCCCGTCGGAGAAACCACTCTAAAAACAAATTATAGCGATAATCCTAAGCACAAGTACCGATAAATGTTGAGTTCGCAGTTAAAAAAAATATTTTGAATGTTTTTTTTTACACACTTTTTTATTTTTTCTTAGAAAAAAAACGCGCTTAGATACTTACCGCAAGGTGGTGTGGAAACAGTACCATGATGTAACATTTTGCAGCGACTGCTTCGAAACTACTTAGTCCCTTTTTTTACTGCTATCTAAAAAAGGAGATAAACACTCTCAAAGTGCTCCGAGAGCGGTAGCTCAAAAATATTGTTATTCTCTCTGCATACAATTCTTTAAACCGTCTCGTATCGTTGGCTCATTATATGAAGCATTATATTGTATATGGAAATGATAAAAATCATCGTATAACTCATAAATTGTTGGGCAAAAAATAGCTCCGACAGATATTAAAAAAAAAAATTTTTCACTTATATAACCCCCTTGAATATTTTGTGTAAAGGTATATTTTAAATGAGAAAAGAAAAAAAAAGAAAAAGAATAGACTCGGCCATAAATCGAAGACCAGATGCGCAAGTAGGAGCAAAACGATTAGTCCACTCAGTTATCGTCCATCATAGCTCTGTATGATCAGTTGTCATATTGCAGCTATAAGAAGTGGGCAGGGATTAAGCTAAAGCACGGGGAAAGAGGTTCCTTCACTCCAGCTTGTCAGAGAAAGAAAGCTGGAGTGTATCTCTGCGCATGTGCACGAACGCTTGGGTAGTTAGAAACCCTGTCCTAAATACATGATAGATGAAGTACATGCATTTTATTGGAATAATACACGTATATTAGACGTACAGTGCAATGGGTTTCAGAGAAGTGTGTCTGAAATGCTCCACATCAATCTCAATCCTCATAGTGTTAATACACAGCTTCGCCTCGCATCGACTCGACCACGTGGTCTCGGACGTCTTAGTTTCGGCTTTTCGGTTAACACACAGCTTCGCCTCATCAACTCGACCATAGGTCCCGGACGCCTTGGTCTCGGCTAGAGCACCTTGCTCGCTTTCAATGCTAAAAGAGCGTGGAAAATTCGGTTATCGTCTTCTCATAAAAATTCTCCCATCTTGCCTTCCACTTATACTGTCTTCTTTACAATCAACACCGAGCTCACGGAGCTTCAACACCGCTTTCATATCATCACTCCTACCAGTTCATGAATACGTCGTGACTGGGGGGGAGTGTGTGGGAACTCTGCATTACCACACTTATGTCGCGTCTCGCTGACCATCTGCTAGGCGTCTAAAGCCTCTATTTCTGACTAACCAGCAAGTGGCGAAACTTTCCATTGGTTAATGTATAAAGACATTTAATATCAGCTCGAGTATCCCCTCCGGTATCTAAGGCAGAAGCTGTTAGGTATGCTTTACCGATGAGTCCACAAACAGCTTCGGGACGAAACATAAACATACTTTTATTCCTACATAGCTCAGCCTTCCGCTTCGCTGTATTGGTGTTCATCTCGTGGAATACACAAGAGGTATGAACAAAGTTTATAATATCTTATTTAAATAACCATTTCTACCAATCATAAACTCTATCTGACGACTACCTTGATGAATTTCTAGTTGAATTTCTAGTCATATAAGTAATCTACTTTGGACCGGTTCCAATTTATACTGTCCTTGTCTTTTCTCTATCCATAATACAGCTTGTTATCATTGTTCACATACATACGGCATTGTCCAACTAATTATCCAAACAGTCTTGCTTTTTCGACTTGATCGCATGATAGGCACACACCTTAGTGCTGTGTATACAAATACGTTTATAGCTACTTGAAGGAATCTACATTGAACGCAAGATACTCAGCTATTATGTATATGTTGTGGTTGAATATTATTAGTTGTGAGTTTTATTGTTTCACACACATTAGTAGTTATTATGGCACTCCGGCCCATCACAACAAACCCCCTTCACTACTTCATGAGCGAAGAGGGAGGGGGCTCTCCCTACTCTTTTTAGTTATCGGAAGGGGACTCTCCACTTTTTTTAGATATTGGAACGGGTATAAAAACTCCCTACATTCAAGAAACCCAGAAGAGGTATTTTTTTAACATTTCTCGCAGTAATTATGAACTTAAGAATCTTCAGGGGGGGGGGGGTAGCCTCTTTTATTTTAATTTATACAAGTAAATGTGATTAATAAAGCTGTGTAGTAAATTTAAGACGAGCAACAACAAAGATGAGTACAGTTTATTGATTTATTTTTAATCCATAGCTTCTACAAGTTCGTTTACATGGAATGACGCAATGTTATTCATAAAATCGTACACCTATTCTTTTGGTAAATATTCGCGTATAATAGTGTCGATTGATATTACTTATTTATACACATTCTCTACATCTGCATCATTTATTACTCTTACAATTTCTTTTAGTATATTAAAAGTAGAATAATTGATTTTTACTTCATATATACTGGCACATTTTTCTGCAATATAGTATACAAATTTCTCTGCAACAATAGGAAACAAATCTGAGAAATCACTTAATAAACGTGAATTGCAATTTACGTACTTTACAATGAATTTGCTCAAATAAGCAAAAGCTACTTTTTTCAACATTAAACTACGACGGTACTGCTTCGCCACACCACCACTTTCACTTGGTTTTCGTCCTTCTTCAAGCTCAATAGCCCTCTCCTTGCAGCTCATAGTAAACTTCAGAGACCTGTTTGAACCGTAAATCTTCATATCTGCTAGTTGCTGTCGTCCGTGGTGAAGTACTTCTCAAAGTCAGTAAATACTCATTTTTATTCGTTCCGATCCAAAATTTTAAAAGGAATCCCTTCAAAATCCGTGCTCAGCAGACGAACTATAGTTTTCCAATTGTTGTCAAGAAATTTCTTATATTCCAGTCCAACTACACCTTATTTACCAAATGATTTATTCAAGCAATAAAACTTACAAATATACTTTGCCACAGGAATTTCTCATCAAATATTTTTCTTTCAACTTGACAACACTCAACAAATGCACGATCAAACTAACAGCGACATGATTCGAACTTGACGATTACCAATTATAAATACAAAAAAAATAAAAAAGATCTTATGTACAGAAAATAACATGATACTGCTTCCACACTACCTTGCGAGTTTCTTGGAGCGTTTTTTTTAAATGAAAAATTAAAGTATGCTCAAAAATATGCATTCCAATATGTCGTCATACTATGTGTTTAACATAATGCATTAATGAAATGTATGAAATATGAAGTGCGTTTTCTTCTTTCATACAAACATATTAAGCCAGTCACATTTCTGGTGGTTGGAGCGCGAAGCGCGAACGAAGAAAGGTAGGTCAGTACATATATGGGACATTCTCTGTCAACGGGAGACCCCCCTCTGCCCAAAATTGGTTTAAGATTTTCAAGACGTATTTAGGCTCAAATAAAAGCTTATTGTCT
>JAPYYV010003367.1:0-35373 GCA_030522625.1 Copidosoma aretas
CAACAAGCGTTGAACTTGCTTGGTATGGAGCAGCGCGTATACATGTGTGGGTGTAATTTTAAAAATTACACACACACATAAGTAAAATTAAAAATAATAATCATGTTTGTTTATTAATTTGACTGTAAGACCAATATAAATATTTGTCTTGTTTTAGTATCTTAAGGAGTAATGTAAGAGGTCTAAGATAACTTATTTTTAATAATATTTATATCCCGTTCCAAATTCAGTATTCTTTTAACCAATGAGTCGCTCAGATTGCTAATTCTTTGATAATTTTATTTTCCCTTTCAAAACTCACAAGATTCATTGCATCATTAGGCTAATTAGCTGCTGGAACATTGCATGATCTTCTTTTCTCTATATTATAATATCCATCAGCGGAAGTTTTATATCCGATACCGGGAGCACCTCGACTACCACCTTCAATCTTACCCAACTTACGTCCAAACACGTCAATGCTCATTTTGATACTGACGCAAACGTGCATGTGCATCAGTGTATATACTCTTCTTCTCGTAACTCTTCCGTGATTGATATTATCTCATTCTCATGACTTAAGTTCCATGCTGATCTTTCAGCTATAAGTAACTGAAGACGATCAACCAGCTCGTTTAGATCATCCCAGTGTACATAATCCACATGCTTACTTATTGTATGAGTAATTTTGAAGCAAGGTAACGATAATCCTTCTTTTTTGCTGTTAAGAAGATAAAACATTGGAGCAATGATTTTATTGAATTTATTAATGTTATGCTGTCTGGTAGCCCCATCTTTGATAAATCATATTCTATGAGCACTGGAAGCATCTAAAAGCCTGTAATATTTTTTATCATCATCCTGAGTTATATGAGATGTATTAGGATGTTTTTTCACAAGTATTTCTATTAATCGAATACTCATCGGATATTTTAATTCATTTCATCTGATTTTATTATTTTCAAAATATATTGGTGAATTTCCAAACTTGTACATTTGTTCCTTTTTCGAAATCCATACATCAAATCTAACACATCTCTCTGATTTTGATCAACTGTTTGTAATTATGAGTTGTTCTCATCAGTATACATATTCTCTTAAAGTTAAATGGTAACATTCATATCATCATTATCATTACTCTGACTGATAGCTAATTGAAAATTTTTATAATCATCATCATCATCATCATTATCACTATATTTTGTCCTTTTTTTTAGTCGTTTGTCGGGACTATTTTTATGTAGTTTATTAAAATGATTGTCAATAAGTGAGTGGTTTTTTTTTTTTTACTTTAAGTAACAATTTCCTTGAAACAATCAGTGATCGGTTCAAAAATTTTACTGCGTACTTTTTCGCTCTTGTCGTAACCAAATTTCAATAGTTTATACTTCTTTTTGACAGCTTTTTTTGCCTTCACTAGTTGACTAGAAACATCTTTTTCTCGCTTATACATGTTGATGCTTTAACGTCTTGCAGTAGACTGAATACAGTGTGCTATGTGCGTTCAATATTTGTGGCAAAATTGTCAATGCCCCTCCTCTATCGACCGTTACTTATCAGTCTGTCTTTATTGATAACAACAAATCCATGTTTATTATCACTCTAACATCTCGAGCATAAATCTTTAAACTTGTTATAGGGCATATCAGCATATACATGTCTTAAATAACCCTCATCTTGATGAAAGAGAGCTAAAAGTTTAACGTTATCTCTTACAAGGTGTTTTGGTATTTGTGCAAATGCCTGACATAGATAGAAACAGTATACGTTTTTTATGGCTCTCCATGCAGTAAAAATCTTTACCCTTATCTTGTTTTTCACATGCTATATTATCGAAAATCAGGATGGAATTTGGTAAAGCAGCATCTGTAGATACAACTGTTTCATGTTCATTGAAAGGGAAGTATTGTACACCATTTATAGGTTTCAACAGATCTTTTAAAAAGCCGTATTTGGGTTGCTTAAGTGATTTTGAACACAAGTACACATTTTTAAACCATATACCATTAGCATGTACAATTAGTGCTAATATGCTATTAGTTTTACCACAATTAGATGGACCGCAGAGTACAGCTCGAATACTGTCAGGAAGTCATTCACTATGTCGATTTGGGTGCTTTTCCTGTTTCACAACCGTGTCAAAGTATGTCACTTGCAATTTCACAGCTTGCTCTTTAAATTTCATGTCTGTTTAATATAACGGCACGATTGTAACTAACATATTAACCATAAATACAATGCTTTTATACTCTAAAATCAATTCACGACTGCGCATGCGTTATAAAGAGAGAGGATTACAGGCTATAAATATAATGATTTTCTTTTCTATTCCTAAGCCTATATTTAGCCTTTCAAGAATGATGATGATCATATTCCATAAGCGGGAACGTGCTCTTTTAAACAGGGTTAAAAAAAATTTACCAGTAGAACTTCACATACCAGGCTATTAGTACTGCGGTCCAGGTGCTAAGCTTGTAAAATGTCTCGCTAGAGGTAACCCAGGGATAAATCCGTTAGACGAAGCTTGTAAAAAGCAAAATATAGCTTATTCTCAGGATCCAGAAAGTATTGAAGCTAAAAACTCAGCGGATAAAGTTTTAGCTGAGAAAGCCTGGGGAGGAGTCTAAGCTGGGTATCCAAATATAAGCGAGAAGATAGCTGCTCTAGCGATAACAAAGACTATGAAGCTTAAAAGTCAATTTAGTATGGGTCTAAAGAGTATGAAAAAGAAACTGCATACTACTTTAAATACAGTAATCAGAGCTGGTTCACGTGAAATCAATACTAAAAGTGAAGATGCGCGCAAATTCATTGGTTCTCTTTTAAAAGGTGCGCGTAGTGCGGTTAGAAAAGCAGGTGGTAAAAAATATGTCAAAGTGCCGAGTGTATTACGTCTCCCTGCTAGAATTGGAGGTGCATTACCTTTTATACCTTTATATGTTGGTTTGAGCGCAACATGTGCTCTAGCAAATGGAGTAGCAGGAATATTAAAAGTATCAATGCAGCTAAGGCTGCTGAGCAGCAGCTACAAGAGATCAAAGACATAATGAAACTATGGAGTCTGTTGCCCTTGGAAAGGGTCTCTATCTTAAACCATATAAGACTAGATTGTCTGTCTATTTAAAGCCATATGCTGGAAAAGATTTGAAAGAAAAAAGCTTAATGATGTAAAACTTCCTGATAGAGCTTCAACTGACATTAATATATTTAAGTATGCTAAAATATTGAAAATTACTGATTTTCGCGGGGTATTTATACAGAACAATTTACCCGTGAGTAGACCACGATATCGTAAAACTGCGATGGTAAATCTTGATGATAAAGATTGACCTACAACTCTATTGGGCGGCATATCGAAAATGCGGTAATAATATCATTTACTTCGTTAGCTATGTTAATTTGCAGCCACCTACAGATTTAATGTTGTACCTTAGCTTTGGTAAGGTTAAGCCCAGTTATGAAAGATATCAAAATTGTAATTCTTACAAATGCAATCATTTATGTTTAAAATTCCTATCACCAAGGTTGTTAAAAAGTATATAAAGTAGTGTTGTTGTTAGAAATCTATCATTAGCTCTTTAACAGTGATAAAAGTAACAACGTTGACACTGAGTCTATCTGGTGGTTCTTCTGTATTGGAAGCGCAGTATTTTTCACCTATCGAACTATCAGAGAAAAATAACTACGTTCTTGTCTTAGAAGAACTCCTAACGTTTAATTTAATTCCAAATATTGATGAACTGAAAAATAAATTTTACGTAGGTGATAAAGTAATTGTTTTATTAACTGGCAGCTACAAACCTCAAGATATTGACTCATTTTTAATCAATGCGTTACAGTCTGAGGATATACTTACTGATCTAAAACCGAATAATAATATGCTACGCAGCGTCATTACGTGCAATCGTACCATAGATTTTAGACCAAAAGATTCTTTAGGACGACTGGTAGGTTTCACTGAACGAGTTCTTAAGGATAGTGTTACCCATAATTCATATTTACCTGTAGCTATTACTAAGGTAAACGCATTATGTGTTAAGTGCAATATGACTAGTGGAGCGTATATAAGTAGTCATAAAGTTTAGCCAATTGACAAATTTTCCTCAGCTATACAACCAGGATAATAAATTGTTGAAGTACCTTCACACATTATTTATTTACCGATTGTCAGACATACCAACATACCATTGACCATATACAACTACGCATAGTTGATACGGACGGTGATTTAGTTAATTTTCGCGAAAAGGTTATAACAACAAGGTTGTATATAAAGCTTACTCTGTAATGGCGATCGTAAATAATGATAAAATGTATATAAGTAGCTTGACATGTCCTACACTGCTCAATCACCAGCAAACCTTTAAATCGTCAACATGTCAGCCGAAAAGACGGTTAAAGCGTCAAAACTTAACGAGTCAAAACATTCAATTTCTACGAAGTCTAGGAATAAAAATTGAAAGCCCTGGTGGAGACATGATTGCAAATTTTTATTCCTTTATTCTAATGAGCATGGAAGTGATTTCGAACATTCAGTCTCCTGCCCAGTTTGATGAGTCAGTTGCGCACTGTAAGGTGCATGCTTATCAGTCTTACGCATCGTCAACCTATTGTAATAGTGATGAAATACGTATGTCAATTCAACATCAAGACGTATCTCTGCTAATATTCCATAGCTTTTACACATTTCGGGAAGATTCGTTAAATCTGATGGTAGTGAAGCAACAACGAAAACTGAATTAGTGAACAACGCACTCTGTCACCTGTTCGAAGAAATAAGATATGAGATGAACGCTATAGAGATAGATGATGGTAAAAATGTAGGTTTGGCAACTCTCATGAAAAATTGGTTAACGCTGGGTCCTGATCAAAATCTAATGATTAAGAATGCAGTTTGGCTTGATCTTAAACAGGAGGAAGAGGCAAGTCTAACTGATGATAATGGTAATTTTGATGTATTAATCCCTCTTAGTATGCTTTTGGGTTTCGTTGAGGACTATCGTAAAATAGTTGTTAATGTTAATCATGAACTTATACTTACAAGTTCGAGAAATGATTTGAATGCAGTGAGTCAAACACAAATTCCCCCGGCTGCTAGTGCCGTTAATATGGCAGATACTTGGGAAGACTTTAAGATAGTTATATTAAGACTTGAATGACCTATGCCCTACGCAATATTTTCAGATCACAATAGAATTTATTTACTTAACTTTTTACAAAAACATAAATTGATATCTATGAGTTTTCATACTTGGGAGCAACACGAATATCCACTTGTACCTACTTCATCAAAACATATATGGACAGTTAAGACATCCAATCAGTTGGAAAAGCCTCGATATGTTACCTTAGCTGTTCAGACAAATCGTAAGAATCAGTGAGGTGTTAATGCTAGTAAGCTTGATCATTGTTATGTAAGAAATGTAAAACATCATCTTAATTCACAATATTATTCTTTTGGTGATCTCAATCTAGATATAACACATTATTAGTATGCATTGTCATATGAAATGTATGCTAATTTTTAGAATTTATATCATGGTAAAGATCGTGCGCCTACTTTAAGTAAAGATTAATTTTAGAATGATATTTCTCTAATCGTCATTGACTGCTCCAAGCAAAATAAGTCGCTGGAAAATGCTCCAGTATATGTACGCTTAGAATTTGAATCTCACCGCAATTTTCCCGCCAACACATCAGCTTATGGTTTAATTTCACACGATTTCATAGTTCATTACAGCCCAATGAGTGGTGACGTCAAGAAACATATGAAAGCATAGTGGTGGGGGTAGAATGGTGGAGGCCAGGCTATGAAAGTCAATGTATGGCTCGGCTAACATGATTCGCTCTCCCGGCATGATGAAGAATGTTTAGAGCAGTTGGAGTAGATAAGAAGAAGGGTAGGAATATTATTTTGAAAAGAAAGAGGAGAAATCTATGGAGAAGAAAAATTCTGTGGAAAAAACCAAAAACAGTAAAAATTGTAAGATCTTTCAAAAATTAATTGAAAAAAAATATTCATCTTTATATATCGCATAAGCCGACCATTAGAAAATTTACGATGGATGTCAAATATCAAAAACTTTTAACCAAGGATAGTGATGATGACGATGATGATGATAAAACATCTTGGTTGAAAAAGTTTACAGAAAAGTCTTCGAGCAAGACTCCTGAGAAAATGTAATTATCATGGCATATCATGGGAAATGTGTGAGTCGCTTTGCAACACTATCGGTAAAGTTCTTAGAGACTGCCTTAAAGATGCTAGAAAAGTATACGTGGGAGGCTCTATGCAAAAAAGTTGGTTAGAGCGAGTTAAATTTAATGTTTTGAATTGCAGTTTTTCCTTGCAGTTTCTTGCAAAAATGTTGTAAATTGTTGTCTTTATTGTAATGTAAAAATCTATTTTCTTAATATTGAATATTTATAATCCAAAATATTGACATTGTTTCAAGTATTTTCCGTTTTTATGCACAATGATTTAATCGTGCAGGGCCTTGTCCGCTGATTTGACTCTATGAAGATGTTTAATATCTTTAATCTCTTACCTGCTACTTTGCTAGATCTAAAATTTCAACTTCGTATTCTTAATACTGAGCAGTGTACTTCGTTTTTTACTTACATTGCAATTGTTTATACAACTTTTTTATACTGTTTGTTATACTATAAATGCAATTTAGCGTATACGGAAAATTTTCAAATTCACCTCTACTTGTATTAAACAGATGTCCTATTTTTTTACTTCCACCCCTCCCCTACATCCAGCCGTATATGCGATTAGTTCGTATAAAAGAGTACTAACAAGCAGAAAATGCTTCCCCATTGTCTGAGGATGTTAACCTCTGGTGCAAGTATACACTAATGATTGTTTGTCATAAGTTTCAGGATAAAATATTCCATTCCTTTCGACAGATTTTCTTTTCTGATCCATATAAATCTTAATAAGTCCACCAAGCAAGTGGCCAATGTTACTTGGGATTAGTTTGGTATAAAGAATCGTATGCAAAAAATTAATGGTTAATTGACAGAAGCCGTTTATCCGTTGTATGGTTGGCTGGTACTTATCACATGGTTTGTTTCGACCGGATTGATTTGAAGGTAAGATTCTAGAAACAAACAACATATACCGATTGGCTAGTCAACGAATAATTATGATAAATTCTAATAAGACTATTTTCTTAAAAAAAAGTAGTGAAAATTAAATATGCCTAAGGGTAATCAAGCGGTACGGGCCGTATTGAGTCAAAGCCCAAATAAATGCATTTTTATTTTATAGCAATTTGAAATAAAATTAGCATGAGGAGTTAGCGGATGAAGCAGCTTTGTTAATATTTTCTTAATGTAAGCAGTAGGAAAGATTTTTTGGCTATTGTGGTAATCAAATAACAAATTTTTAAAACTTTTGTGATAGGATGACTTCAAAGTATTTTCTCTTTCTCATGGTGAACTACACATTAAATTGTATGATATACTTATTTTTAGAGAGATTTTGCGAAAAGTTTTGGAGATGCTATTGGAGAAAAACTCTTGTTGCAAACCAGAAGCTTATGTAACACGTACAAAAATACTTATTTCCACCCATAAATATTTAAAAAATATATGTATGAAGCTAAATTTTTTTCGATGTCATTGAAAAGCTTGAACCATAAAGTATTATTGTAAAAAATTTAATAGAGATCTGAAAAAACTGATTTACACACAGTTACTTTTAATTCAAGTTCAGGGACTGGCATGGAAAACATTCAGGGTATAAAGCTTCTTAAAGTATACTATGCGTGTGTATTATTATACGATGTGTAATAAGATATTGCATTGTAAAAAAGTTAAGCAAGGCCTTCAATATTGAGAAATGCTTATTCAACGTTTGTTAACGTATGATGTAATTGGATTTTGAAATGAAAAAAAGCCACCATAATATATCTCAAATGAAATCATAACATTTATATTTAGTAAACAATGACAATCAGAATTCGTAATTCCCAATTTTATTACAGAAAAATTTAGTTTTTCCTAAACTTTATTAACACGGTTTATTTTTTGGCATCTGAAAGATCTCTCTTAAATTCTTCGATTACTTAAAATAATAACTGCTTTTGGATTTCATCTTCCGTTTGATTCGCATATTCTTCCGTCAACTTGATAGCTCCTTCTGATGCATCACTAACAACGTGTAGATTCTATGCAATTTCAAGCCCATGTATACATTGTGGATTGTTTGGCCAAGTTTTGCAGTCAGCGTATAGAAAATCCGAGCTTATAATAAATCTGGAGAAAAAAGCAAGTTTAGTAAAATTCACGAAATAATTTATTTGGTTAGTCTCTAAATTGTTTATTTCTTCTTCATTAACAGAAAATCGTTTTTTGAGATCTACTGGAGTCTTGTTTGCTCAATGAAATGACCATTCTGCGCTTGATGTCTAACGTAATATCTGGATCAAAAAATGTCATCGCACTTGACTTGTCTCAGGGCTCAAGTACTAGAGGTGGTTTTAAAACTTTTTTAGAGCAACGGAGGATAGATCAGAGTCAACTACTTTATAGGCACATACTTTCTTGATAAAGTTTAAGCCATTCTGAGGTGCTTAAACAGCTAGAGGAGCGCTGAACCATGACTTAACGTACACAAATACTACAAACAAAGAGATTTCTAATAGACTCTGTTCTTCTGCAGGCTTCAGTTGAAAATTGTCGCGAAAGAGATACATTTTTAGTAAGTATATTGCCTTTGCCAAAACTTCCTGGCCTACGATATCTTATTTTATCCAAAGGAATAGAATCAATGAAGATTAGGCATAAGTCTAATAGTTTACGATGATCTTCTCGTGGCTGATATACCTTTAAATAGTTAGTCAAAGAAGTTAAAATCTGTTCTATCCGACTCTTTATAAAGAGGTGAATTTTTTCTTGTAATGCTGGGATTTTATATTTTTTTTTATCCATACATTCCCATCGATCTGGAAAACGTTTGAACAAATGGAAATCAGGTCCGTTAATTCCAGGTAATTTGCATTGAAAGAAATGGCCTAAAATAATTTCATAAATGTGATAGTGATACGGGAGGATCGAATAATCCATCGAAAGTTAGTGCTCCAAATGTGCTACCGCACCAGTCCTGGTTCCTTAATTTAAATGTGTTGTATGACAAGACAAGTCTACAACTGAATTTGTCGAATCCCAACTCTCTAATGCACTGTATATAGCAGCAGCTAGAGCGATTGCTTTACCATCACTAATCGTTGGAATGATGATAATTTTCTCGATCGTTCCGCTGCTCACAATTATAGGCAGCCTTTCACTCTTTTTGGATAAAACAATATCAGGTATAATTTTACCGTCCCAGTGGGCTATTGCTACATTGATTTTCTCTACTTTAAACAATTTTTAAACTTTAGGTGCTTTTTGTTTTCTGATTTTTAGTCTCTTTCTGTTGAACGAACTCTTATTTAAAATGAAATTTTCCATGTCCACACCTACTACATAAGCTATTGCACTGACTATATACACAGAGTCTCTGAACGATATTTTACACTTATCTAATACTGAAAATACTTCCTCTGACATGATATTAATAATTCCTGTGGCTCGTTTGGTCATATAATCTCGATCTGTTGGTGAAAAAACAGAACCACATCTCCGTTGCGTATTTGTCTTCGCTAGATACTAAACCAGAACTAGGATTCTCTAGACTTGTAGCTAGGCACTTAATTTCTGAAATATAGTTAATTATTAATATTGTAATAACAATATTACATCAATTTAGGGGAAAACTGACTTAATCAGTATGTTGACAAAGAAAGCTTACTCCGAACCGATATTATTAAATTTTATTAAGTACTTACTGTTAAGTAATATTCAAAAAAATCATTGAAGCAAAGTAATATATATAAATCATTATTAGGAAAGATACATTAAAACTTAAATATTGTCATAATTGTAATAAAAATAAAGTATTTGAAAAAAAAAACACCAACTGATATTATAACTGTGCATCATTGTGGTATCATTCTGAAATTTTCCTTCGAAAAAATAGAAAAATAGGTTTTCAAGTATTTTTGAAATTATGAACGCAAATTAATATTTTTTAGAAGACTTATTATTTTAGTCTCGCATTTAAAAAATCAACCTATTAACCATGGTAAATTTATTCGTCATAGTCGACACTAACAATAGCATATCAAAAATAATATATATACTTGCCAGTTTGTATACAGATGTGTCTAGAAATTCCTTCAAGTTTTTATAACAAAACTTTTGGATGGTTATTGATTAAAAAAATTACCATGCAATGAATCAGCTACTTGATGAGAACTCTCATTATTCAGGGAAGCTAAGTCTGGAAGTTAAAAAAAGTTTTTGCTCCACTCATTTAAACAACTTTTGGTAAATTTTAATATATCTCCAATGTTACTAATCACTTACGTATCAGAATTGATGGAATCTACCGGAATATTAAAACCTGGTAAGCGAAGCTCTGGATTTTAGATCGGTGATCCAGTAAAAAATATTTTTGGTCTTCGTCCACCACTTAATGTAAAGTATTAGCACTAGCCAGATCAAATAGAATGTTTAACTTTGCTTAAACTTTGTTTAAAATGACTCCATTTTTTTCTTTACGAATACTAATTATATTTTTTTGAATATTTCTATACTCTTGGCGAAGACTTTCTAATTTTAAGCAGCATTCATCAAAATTCCTTGTAAGAATGAAACATTTTTCCCAAAAAATTGTTTTCTTCACAGCTAATGTGACACGTTCTTTAGTGTTCAATTTTTAATATCTAGTGCTGTAAAAAAGTAATCTTAAAACTTTTAAGTTAGGAGGTAATTTATTACTAACTATTGGTGGTACCGCTGAACCGAATAAATGTATATTATTATTTTTACTAGGTGAAAAAATGTTGACTTTTTATCATGTAACTTACTATTTTTGTATGTAGGATTTTTAACTAACTGTTACCCAAAGGATTAACGTAACATCACTCATCTTAATACATGACAATGACACAAAAAGTTAAGGACATTCGGTAGAGATAACACCCTCCAATGAATTTTTTTGAACTTTTGACAAGCCTTTTCATTGTTGTTACAATAAACCTGTCGAAATTACAAGAGGTTTATTTGTTTCGTTTTCGAGATATTGAATTTCAATGTTTAGCCATTTAAACACGGTCGCTTATAGGAGAACAGTAAAAATTCAGTTTTTAAAAATTGGCCCAATGAATTTCGCCAATCTTTTTTTACATGCCACAGATAATGTTATTAATGTATTCTATACTTAGTTTCGCGACGATTATCTGATTTTTCTACAAAAAAAAAAATTGAAAAACGGTTGAAAAAAACGATGCGACAACGTCGTGAGGCGACACGAGCTTCTGGCTTCACTCGCCAGATGGCCATAAGTTTCGAAATCGCTTCCCGCAAAGGGAAATTAATTTTTGTATATGTATTAATGAATGTATGTATATAATTTAAGTATATGTAGAACTGTGGGTATATCTACCTCAATTTTGTGTAGCGTTGCCAATTCTTTACTCGCTGCCTGTTTCCCCTTGCCCCTCAATCGTTTCCCCCCGTAAACTGTATGGAACGTTCTTAGTCACAGCTAATAAAGATATGAAAATTTCACAGTCAAGCAGCTGATTTTCTTTGCCACAGTGAGCATATATTTATAGGTAACTAAATATTGATCTACTAGCGTGATATCAGTTCAAGTAATTGGTTAATAACTTTATTATATGAATCTTGTAGTAAATTTTTTTATTTAATTACAATACAATATTTTAATCGAAATAAAGAATAAGTTTCTTATTGGAATTCCTTGCTTTAATTATTATTGTATGCCAATTTAATAAAAAGCTCTATTACAAGGTTTAGATTATAAAATTAATAAGCAAGCACTTGAACGGACACCACGCTAGTAGATCACTATTTGATGTAACCTATAATTATATGTTTACCGTCACAACGGAAATTTTGTGCTCAACTGTGAAATTTTTATAGCTTTATAAGCTGTACCTAAATTTTTCGTCATTGACATACATTGAAGTAAGTGATTTTAAATTAATTTCTCTTGTAACATTGAATTTACAATTTCACATACAAAATGTTTAGCTCACAGGACAAAAAATTAATATGCTTTTACCTAGTAAAGAAAAATATGTATATTTAATCGGTTTAGTGATACTACAAATAGTTAGTGATAAATAACCAACTAACTTACAATTTTTAAAATTACTTTTTTATAATACTAGGTATTTAAAATTAGACACTAAAGAAAGTGTCGCATTAGCTGTGAAGGAAACATTAATTTTTTTAGAGAAAGCTGGCATTCCTACGAGGAATTTCGACAACTGCTGTTTGGAATTATAAAGTCTTCACTAATAATATAGAAGTATCCGAAAAATATTAATAGTAGTAGTAATAAAAAACATAATGTCGCGTTCAGGGCAAAGTTAAACTTTCTGTTTGATCAGGCTAGTGCCAATGCTTTAAATGACGTGGACGCAGACATAAAACTTATTCTGCTGGATTAACGATCTAAAAAATTCAAAGAGTTGCTTACCAGATTTCGATATTCAAGTAGATTCCACAAAAACTAGTTCTAAAGTCATTAATTCTGATACTTAAATCAGCAGATAAAGCGCTGTACGATTGAATTACGGAGCATGATAACTTTAAATATCTAAACCAATGTTGATATTTCGAATTAAAAATATTTAACATTAAAAACTAGATTTGGACATTAAAATAAAGACCACAATTTTTAACATTTTTGCAAGAAACTGCAAGGAGAGATTTTAGCGTAAATAGATTGTAGAAAAGTGTGTTACGTACCTAGGCCAGAAAAGTAAAGGAAGTCTGAGATCGTCCGTATATTGTCGTCCTAGACAAAGCCGAGGATTGTGAACGTACAATCTGGGGCTTCTTTACTTCCGAACAAACGATGAAAAATGTAATCGTTTATTACCAAATAATGCTGAAAAAAATTTTTTTATCCATTATAACCTACCACTAATTGATTTTAAGTATAAAATACAGTAGTGACTACATTTCTACATTAACGTGATTATATTTTAATAAAAAATTTTTTTGAGACATTGTGACTACCAATTAATTGTAAATATTCAACTAATGTGTTACAAATACTATGTTGATTAAAAAAACTTTTTTTAATAAACCCATTTTAAATATGTGTCTTTTTTCTTTTCAATTTTATATTCGGTATTCGGCCGAATACTGCATACTATTCGGATACATTCCAAATACTATAAAAAGTGGCCAAATCGGTCGAATACCGAATACAAACTTAATATTTGTGGCAAACCTAATACAAACACAAAATTGTCAATTAAGCCCGATTTGAAATTTTTTTTGTTGGTTTTTTATTATGCTATAATAAATTTTTGTAGCAAAGTAACTTTTAAGGGGGCGTACCTACATAAAAATAATTTTTATTAAATTAGGGATGGCCTAATATATAACACTTAGTGCAGTTGTCATTTATAAAGACGTCAATTGTGTTTCTTCCCTCGGATTCGTTCCGGCTATGTGGATAAGTTACTCGACTTTGAACGTACCGAACCGAATTTAGGTTCCAAAACCGGAAGACAGATATGCTTATTTCCATTTAGCCTTCATGATTATTTTTTGTATTTTTATTATTGTCTTAGCTGATATTTACGCACTAACGTAATTTAGAGCATTAATCAAATGGTTTGTGAGTAGTGCATTAAGACGTGTTCGACATGTTTCAGCAACAATCTTATGCATGTGTCTATTGAAAAAAAGGATATCATTCTCTTTGTAGTAGGCAGGTTACGCAAGCACGTTTAAAAATTTTCTACACCTATAAACTCATGTCCAAAAATCCGTGATTTGTTACACTACCTTAATAACGTTGCACGCACGAGTCTTGTAAGTTGTGTAAGAGCATCGTGCGCCATCCGCCGATACAGAGGTAGAATATTCTACGTGAGCTATCGACCTTATTCGACAGACGTTGCTGGAATTTGGAAATATACCCGTCACTCAAATTACAAATTGCATGCTTAACTATCGCTCAACTTATGTACAATAAGTATCAAAAGTATACTACCATAAGAAATATTCCTGACTTTAATTGTATACCTGACGATTTACTTTATTTTTAAAATTAGGTTCAGTTGAGATTGATTGCTATGCCAGGATGTCTCTTATATAGTATTTATTGATAGCTTAAGAATATAAAAAGAACATATAAAAATTTTACAATTTTAGTTTAACTTTACTATCAACTGCATAAACTTATATTTCTATTTGTTAAATTTTAGACTATGCTAAGTTTGCTGCCACCAAGGAGTTGGAACTTGAGAAAGCAGGTAAGCACTTAACCTTTTGTACCTAATACATTTGCTATTACGCTTTTACCTGCACATTGGTTGTACTACGTACTTAGGTTGACAATTAAACAGCTTGGAGTACGGGCATAATTGTCTTATTTATTTACAAATCATAGTACAATCTTTCGTGGTGCTAAAACAACCTTTACCAGTTACAATAATAATTCTATTGATATACAGCATAAATAACAATTTTTTAGTCATGTCATTAAAGTTTAAAATTATAATAATCTAGGTTCTGTAAGGTGCAACACGCACTTACGGCGCAAGTGCTGAATTATAGTGACTTTATCATACCAAAGGTGGGTCATATTCAACTCTCATATGCACAAACAACTCCGCATGATTCTTCAATGCAATGCTACAATGACGACCTATGAGGTATGCTACGCACTGTTATACACTCAAGTGACAAAAATTTTGTATTCAGTGAACACAGTACAAATCATTAGCATACATTTTGTACTTAAGGGTAGTTTGACTGTTCGTTACGTATAAAAACGTGCGGGAACATAGTAGACAGAGTTCATAGTAGGAGCAAAAAAAGAAATATGGAGTAGAAGTGAAATATAGAATGCAAGTATTAGGTTATTGAGTAAAATATGAAGTGGGAGCGGAAGGGTAAGAAATATTAATACAGAGGAATGTAAGATGTAATAAAAATCGACATTCAAAAAATGAGTGTGTCATGTGTGACACACAGCAGAAATAAGATCTCCGAATATAGTAAGAATATGTACATATTAAATGGCTAGCAAGAGTTTGCGAAAAAATAGGGGTTAAACATCGAAAAAGAGCTAGGAAAGACATTTTTTTCAATAATTTTAGCACATGCACAACAATTTTCCAAACAGCCAATGATTTTTTTGGAATCTGTAGACTTTATTACATAGATTTATAGGCCATTGAATCCAAGTCGAAGGTGTTTTTTATACCTACTGACAGCTCTCTATTCGTATACAGCGATTGTTTCTACTATTAAAAAATCCATAAAAATTCTTATTTTTGTCTATCTATCTTCTCCTCAGAGATTGTGCGTTTTCGAAAATAATTTTTTACGGTCTTATTTTGGCAAAAAAAAGAAAAATAGATTATGTATGTTTGTAATAATTCTGTGAACATGCTATAATGTGTCCGAGAATTTTCCCCCTTTATTTTATGAAGATCCGTCCAAAACACTAAGATTCAAGGTTATGTTTTCACAAAACTCGACACCTCTCTATTTGTGGGCCGTGACTTTTTTTTCCCCAATACGAAACTCGTGAAAATCGTTATTTACGGTCTATGTTGCTTATTTTCCAAGATGTGGCGTATTTTTTATTATTTAAAGAGTGTATGTACGCATGATCCTTTATGCATTTTTATAATTATGTAAAAAACATGATGTAATTTTATGCAAAAATTTCCCCCTTAATTTCGTAAAAATACATCAAAAACACTGAAATTTAAGGTTATGTTTTAACATAACTTAACACCTCTCTATTTGTGCCCCGCAATATTTTTTTTTCTAATAAGATACCCATTAAAATTGTTATTTCTTGTTTATCATGCTTCTTTTTCAAGATAAAGGATATTTTTTTAAATTTAGGGATTGCGTTATATTATAAAAATCCGTTGAATATTAGCGGTTTTCATGGATCTGCCGTGCATGCAAAAATTTTCTGGCAATTGCTTACTTGATTGAAATAGTAATATTAACAAGTATATGTGTCTATTATATGTACACTATGCGGTAATATATTCACGAACCGGGGGGAGCAGTAGCTTTGCGCGTTGAGTGTCACTGCACGTGTTAAAGTAAGTAAGGTTAGGTGCGTGCTGCTGTGCAATATCCGCTTCAGTGACACTCAATACGCAAAGCTGCTGCTCCACCCAATTCGTGAATATATTACCGCATAGTGTACACACAAGCGTGCACATTAACAAAGTACATACGCATACATGCACAATCACATACACAACCTACACTACATACTACGTAAGTAGGTATGTATAATACTATTACATACGCGTACACACACTATTCACAGCATACACTACACACACGGTAATATTCATTATGCATTGAATATACATATATATGTGGTAAAATCCGAAGTCGACTAGTGAGACTTGAGCGTCACCGAGTCCTAGTATATATGTATATGTATATACGTACGCTCACTTTTATATCAATATATTTTCTGCCGTTTAGTCCCCAACCGAAAACCTCCGAGGCGCGCATAAAGAAGTTCTCACGTCAACAAATTTATATAATTTCTGTACATTCATAATAATTTTGTGGACATGCTATAATTATTCCTAAAATTGTCCACCTTACTTTCATGCAGATACATCGAAAACTCAGAAAATTAAGGTTACGTTATATCATCAACTAATACCTCTCTATTTGTGCTCCGCAATATTCATTTTCTTTTAGAAAACCTATTAGAATCGTTATTTTTGGTCTATCTTGCTTTCCCGTCGAAATATAGTGGTTTTTGTGTTTTTAAAACTTATGTTGTGCTAAAATTATTTTAAAATTAATTGTTCGCATTTGTATTTGTATCTTTTATATGCTGTACTCTTTTTCTAAATTTTGTACTACTTTTTTACCAAGATATACCCAAAATTAGGAAAATTAAGGTTATGGCGTAACGTCGAGTAAAACCTCTCTATGTGTTCGCCTAGATGTTTTTTACCCCTTTCGACAGCCTGTTAAAATCGTTATTTTCGGTCGATCTGGCTTCCTTTTCAAGATGTAGCGTATTTTTTAATATTTGATGGTTATGTGTTCACCTGACCATGGAAAATCGTTTTTGCATGTTTGTTATTTTTCACTAAATATGATGTAATTTTTTGTAAAATTTTCCCCCTTTATATAGTAAAGATATATCTAAAACACTGAAATTTCAGGTTATATTTTCACATTACTCTACACCTCTCTATTCGTGCACTGCAATATTTTTTTTCCCTTAGGAAACCCATAAAAATTTTTATTTTTTATCTATCTGGCTTCCTGTTCAAGAAATTACGTACTTTTATATATTTTGAGTTTAAGTCATAATTATAACTCATTAAATAAATATTAGGTGTCTGTATCGATTTTCCAAGCATGCTACAAATTTTTGAAAATTGTTTACTGTATTTAAATAAATAATTAATAGTCTTTTTATGTGTGTATTATATACACTCACTTGCGCGCACACTCACAGTACTCATACTCAGTAGTCATACTACTCACTCACATTTACACATACATACACTTACTGTATCACTCTTATTGTATATAGTACCCCTATTCTATGCTTACTCTTAATCTCTGTTTATTTGTTCTCTTCCACTGATTACTCTGTGTACTATGTGAACACACGTTTTGGTCCGTAACGAACAGTCAAACTAGCCTTAAGAAGAAAACTAATGCTGATGATTTGCACTAGGATCGTTGTAAAAGAAATTGACGCCAGTTAATTTATAAGAAATATCATTAACTAGACACACTTTACGTATATTACTTAAGTTTTCTACTTCTTGACTGCGCTGCTACCCGCGATAAACTTCAGGTTATGGGACCCTACACCCTTCCACTGTGCAATCTTGTGACGTATGTGCACATAGAAGAGTGATCGCAAACAGTGCTGACTGTTTGTTTTGCTTCGTTTTTTCGCCCAGACCAAATGAGTGTACAAGTATGTCCGAGAAAATATCAACTACCGAGCAGAAGAGAGAGGAAGCTGCTGAACAGGAGGACGACCTCAACGCCCTTAACTCTCTACTGCCTCCGTCACCGGAACTCTCTCTTGTTGACGATTCAGCAAGCCCAACCTCGAGTTCGTCTGACAAGAGGCAATCCGAGATTTTTAAAAGTCAACAGAAAGGTATATACGGCACTTTGCTGATCGCGCCGATTTCTGAGTGTTTTTCGTTAGCGAGTGCAGTTCTTTCGAATGGACTTAAATTATGTGGTGTGTGTAATCATGTCTCAAATGGGTGCCACGTGTCTCTCTCGTGTCTTTGGCAAGATTTTTTATTTCTCCGTATACGTGATTGATTCGGCGAATCAAAGAGAGGCTGCGTTCACAACAACAAAGGGGGGGGGGGGGGGGGGGGAAAGCTGGAAGTCACTTTCTTCTCCGAAAGATGTGGGAGCAAGGGGGGTTGGGAAAACTTGTGGGTATACATGTGCGTTTCTGTTCGCATGTACAGCGTAGCTAACTGCACAGCGAACAATGGAGGGGTAACTCGGGCTGCGGACGTCGACATTCTCGTGCACGAGTACAGTCCTACCCTCCGTTGAATAACCGATTCCTGACTCAATAATATACATGTTTACACATACATGTTTACAGGTAATTCGCTCGTTTGTGAAGCATGCCGACTCATCCCTGAATATAAGTACCATGCAGAAATATGAGGTTATTTCCATGTCCCAGGACAAAGATCACATTGTCTGGCGCACTAAGACTTGCGCAAAATACCGTTTAGGTGTGTATGCTTTATTTTGCTCACGCGCCGTAACAAAACAAATTAGTCGATCGATCGCAATTCAACGTAAAATGATTGTATACAATGCATTTACGATTAAACCGAGTGTTTCTTGTTTTCTCTCAAAGATAATTCTTTTTTTTTGTATTCGAAATAGTTTGTAGGTGCCTGCAGATGCCACATTGCTGTGCATGGGCAAATGCTGACATTTATTTCACATTTACCTAATTCAGACTTGCGTTCGGTCGATTGGCTAAAGTCTCCTTGTGTGTTTCCATATTTTTCAAACGCACCTAATTAAATTTTAGGTACCAAATCGGGAATCACCCAAATAAAGTACAAATTAATTTTTCTAAATTAATTGATCTTAATGATGAGGTCGAGAACGCAGAAGCCTTGTCCGGGCAAACCGAATTGATTATAAATCATAACCGACATCTGAAAATAAATTCAGACACTGAATTTGTCAACAAGACAACTAAGGCTGAATCGGTTAATCAAGAAACTTTAGGCATGTTGAAACCTCGTATAAAAATTTCTGTGACTTTGAAAACCAGTAATATTGCTGAATCGACCCCGACTTCAGAGATCGAGGAACCGAGTATGACCGAGGCCGCTCTCTCCAAAATGTTCCTCCACCTCAACACAACACTGACTTAATCTGCAGAGGCAAATAGGCAGCTGGTTAAATCTTCCATCAGGGCAGTGAAAGACAACAGGGCTCTTACTGAGCAAATGGTTAACCACACTGAAAGAAACCAGGATAACTTTCTCAAGTTTCTAACCGCCTTGGAATTAAAACAAGATGAATCTCTAAACTATTTTAAGCGTCGGCAAAAGCAGTTTTTGGACAAACTGGGGAGCATACTTACCAAGTACGAGGTACTGAACAGCTTCCATAGGTCTGGAAATGATGAAGTAAGATCGATCATTATTACTGGTTCTGATCAATCCTCTAAATCTGCCTGCCTGACTACTCCCGATTCTCAGGCTAGGGTGATAAGAGATATAAGTTGCAACGAAATCTCAAAATTTAATTTGGTTGACCTCTCAACTGCCTCTGACAGGAACCGAGTTCGTGTGAAATTATTGGGTCGAGAGAGTGGTATACCACGCGAGTACAAACTCTCTCTGAAATCCAAACTCGAGCATTTTTTTTATTATTGCACTTCTGAAATTCGTTTGATGGATTTGCTTTTTATTATTGATTCCAAAATTCAACCGAATATTCCGATTGACGAAAGCACTAAAATTAAACATAAATATCGAGTGCGTGACATACTTACTAACCGAATTGACAACGCTTACGTCGGTAACGTTACAAACATTAAGGAACCGATTGAATTGCTGGAAATACTCCGGGAAATTAGGAAACGTGAAGGAAATATAACTTTGTCGGACACTCAGCGTCAACTGAATTACTCAAATGTAATCCCAAATCCGAGTCTGCATCTCAATCATCGGACCAATTTGAAGATTTGGTTCGCACGTATGAAAGCCTGCACTCATCAGGAAATCTGGAGAGTGAAGAAAAACGCGAAATGTTTTTCCAATCTATTACGCTATCTGTTCCTCAAGTCCAATCCGTAAATTTTCTTCGAAGAAGCCAGACTAGAGTAAGATTGACTTACGAACGATTGAAAACTTTCTTGCTTGAACAGGAAGCGATCCGGAATGCCAGAAGTGTTGGTCAGAGTCAGAACCAAGCCTTGGCGCACGTCACTGGACGCACCACCAAGCCAACAGCCTCGCCTGAAGTGCGATGTCACGGCTGCCGCAAGCAAGGTTATAGTAAATTGGAATGCCCAACTTCCGGAGTGATCGCTTGTATCAAATACAACAAGCCTGGACATATTGCAAAGCAATGTCCCAAACGGCTGGCCAAGTTGCGAGGGAAAAGATCCGAGGATAGAAACGATAGCAGGTACGTCGATTCCGATTCTCGCAAAAATAAACCGTATGACCGGAATAAAAGTAACAAACGTAAATCGAACACAATAAGAATAATAACGCGAAGAGATCCCGAGTAAACGATGACGGTATCAGAAAAGAGTCTGATTCGGAAAACAGCAAGAGAGGTGGTGGGAAATCTGCGAATGACGATAAGTGGAAATCGGGTGAGAAATTTTTGTCTGTCAGCACTACTTTTTCTGTTTTTCCGTCGAATGGACCCTATAAAGTCACCCAACACAAATCAAATATTAGAGTTAACGCAAACTCGGGAGTGATTAAACGTTCGACAAATTCTACTGAGTATTTCGAATCGTTTAATTATAAAAATATGGGATCTACTCAATGCGCTAATAATGACTTTCTGCTGATTTAAAAACCGAGGGAGAAGGGACAATAATCGGACTAAATAAGATTCAAAAAGTATTTTTGAATAGTGTAATCTGTTCCAAAGACTTAGTTGGAAATTTGCTGTCACTAAGTAAATTTGTTGATCAGGATTTAATCGTATACCTTGACAATAAACAAATTAAAATTCTTGATCCCGAATCCCACGAGTTACTTATCTCTGGAATATATCAAAAACATTATTGGATAATTGATTTCTATATCAACGCCAATCCGGATTTTCCGAATAAAAGGATTGCTGCTTACCTCACTGGTAACTCTGATATGTGTGACCCGAGATACCTGACTCGTAAAATTACAGCGCAGTCAAAACAAAATAAAAATAACGACCCGAATGACAATAATGAAAGAAATTTGGGCTCAATAACGGATAATGTGTTGGAGAGCTCGAATTGTAGCGAAACTGAATATAATTCTGAGTTGCTGCAAAATAGTAAACCAACTAAAAACAAAACAAAACACATTACAAATTTCGAATCTACAATATGTGATAGGAAAATTAGTGAGATAAACGACGAAGTTGCTCCCGAATTAACGATTGATAACAATTTACTGAATGAAAAACGGAACAAATTTACAAAAAAGGGTTATGCTCTTCTGTGGCATACTAGTTTTGGACACGCGTCTGTTCCGTACTTAAAGGCCCTACAAAAACGATTTCCAGAAAGCCAACAGCTGAGTAAAGCCAGGTTTGACAACTTGATTTCGGATTGTGAAGTTTGCAAGATCTGAAAACTGACTAACTGTAAGTTGCTATTCAAAACTGTTCGGACACAAGCTTCTCAACCGCTTCAGATCATACATGCTGATACAATGGGAATTATTAGCCCCCCTTCTTTCCCTTAGAGATACCAATTTATTTATGTATTTGACGACGATCACTTAAGACTGACCATAGCGTAATCTATGACAGCCAAGAGTGAAACCGGAAAATGTCTTGAGTCTTTTGTTAGATCCGCTCGAAACATTCTTGGGCATGATGCCAAAGTATGCTTCTTTCGATCTGATCAGGGGACCGAATTTACAGGTGGTTACACCCGTTAAGTACTGCATAAACTCAAAACCGAATTTCAACTGGCGTATCCCAAAACACCGGAACACAACGGTACCGCAGAATTATTTAACCGGACTATACAGAAAAAGGTTAGATCCCTCATGTTCGATTCCGGTTTGACAGAAAAAATGTGGGATCTGGCTCCTGGTGTGGCCGTATATGCATACAATCGCACACCCCATAAATCGAATAAAATGATGTCTCCACTGAAAAATTTGCTCCGAATTATAGCTTTGACATCAGACAGATTAAACGATTCGGTTGTATCGTATATATGAAACTTCAAAGAAAAACTGGTCCTAAGTTTGGATACACAGGTAGACAAACAGTACTGGTTGGATACACTTGCACTGGATACATCTTGCTAACGCTTGAGAAGCGTAAATAATATGAGAGCCACGATTTTCGGTTCAACGAAAAGTTGGTATACGGCGATATTTTCCGGAAAACGAGTGTAATAACTTGGAAAATGTCAAATGAGCCGATCGATGAACATAACTGTTGAACCGAATTTGAGGAAAAGAAACCCGAATCGACAAATACAAATTCAGTCCCAAAGTTTAAAGGAACGAAGGGAGAGAAACGGAAAAGAGGAAGACCAAAGAAATCTAACAACTATACAGGAAGCATTCGAATTCCGATTGATGACGTCAGCTTTTTTGAGATTAGAAGCTAATCCAAAAGGAAAATGGAATATACAATTTGTTTGCGAATATGAAACCGATTTCATTGAAAAGAAAGATGAAATCATCCGATCAATGTTGAGTGATATAAATAAAAACACCACTGGTGAAATGCAAACGCCAAATATAACCGAATTGAGTCAAAAAGCCGTGTTTACTTTATTGGCTCAATTAACAATGATCCGGTCATATTTTAGGATGCCATGGAAACACAAAATTATTCTGATTGGCAAAAGGCGATTGAAGAAGAATAAGATGTAATAAAAGGAAACGGAGTATGGACGCTGATTGAAAGACCCTCGAAAACGATTGATGGAAAGAAACTCAATACAATCGATTCAAAATGGGTTCTGAAACAAAAAAAACGATTCAGAAGGACAAATAAAATTAAAAACCTAATTGGTGATTTGAGGTTTCAAGGATTGCAATCCCTATGACATCCAAAAAATCTATGCGCCTGTGTCCCGACTACCACTCGTACGGGCATTACTCGCTATAATAAACAAGTTCGATTTAAGAACATGCCAGTTGGATGTCAAAACTGCGTTTTTGAATGGAACGATTCATGAAGACATCTACATGGAAATTCTCGAAGGAATTGATTGTCCGAATGAAGTTCGCAAGAACAAAGTTTGTAAACTGCTATGCTCATTATACGGATTCAAAATCAACCCCAAGCGCTGGAATGAACGATTTACCGACATGGCACTCAAGATTGGTTTAAAAGCCCAACTTTCTGAACCATGTTTCTTCACCTGGAGAGAAAACAGTCATTTTCTGGTTTTATTATTATACGTGGACGATATGATAATAGCTAGTGATTGTTTTTCAAAACTAAATAAGGTAAAGTAAAAACTTTAAAATAAATTTGAAATGAGTGTCCTGGGAGAAATTCAAAACTTTCTTGGAATCACTATTAGAATAAATCTGACTGAATAGGTGATAACACTTTCAAAACCCGATTATATACATGAAATCCTTAAAATATTTAGTTTTAGCGATGTAAATCCCCAGCTATTACCAATGATAACAAGTCAAGTAGCAATGAAACAGCGCAGGAATCAAGAAGAATTGAACGATGGAAGAAACATGAAAGGACCCGACTCTAAACTTAATGTCCCTTATCAAGAAGCAGTAGGGAGTCTGTTGTACCTTGCAAATACGACCCGACCAGATATTACTTACGCTGTAAATTTACTGACCAGATATCAGGTAAAGCCAACTAATAAAGACTGGACGATGTTCAAACGAGTTTTTAGATACCTTGCCGGCACTGAAAATCACGGGTTCATGCATCGAGCTGAATCCGATTGTTTGTAAGCATTTTCTGATGCCAGCTTTGCCGATTGTACAGGATCACTTACGACAAATGGATATGTTATCAGCCTTTCTGGCGACTAAATTGCCTGGAAAACACACAAACAAGCTTACGTGTCCCTATTAACTTACAAAGCTGAATATATCTCAATGAGTGAAGCATGTCAGGAACTGGTTGCACTGAATAATTCTATAGGATCTATTCTCGGTCACTCTATGTTCCCGATGAAATTGTGGTGCGATAATCAAGCCGTACTCTTATCTGCCAAGACTGGAGGTACTGAAAAATTAAGACACATGTCTGAAATTCGGGAACACTACGTAAAAGAATGCTTAAACGGACGACTGATTGAGATTTCCTGGATTAGTACGGAAATGCAGATTGCTAACATTTTTACTAAATCTCTGTCATTTGAGCTCCACAACCGATTGACAAATTTATTACTTAACCGAATTTAAAATGCGAAATAAATATATAAAATGCGGACTTAACACTAATTTTTTTGGTTTCTTATGTTCAAGTAAATGATTCTGACTGACGGCCCAAGTCGACGCTCGAGATTCTGGAGTTCCCGATTCCCGAGTTGAAGACAGATTATTGCTGAGTTAAATTTTTTTTTTCATTACCTTCGATTAATTAATAAGTGTTGTGACAAATTTCAATTCCTAATTATCGGTTGTTCATAAAAAAACCTGTAGAGTGTCTAGGGAGGAAGTTCAAGAAATATGATTAACTAGACACTCTTCATGTATGTAACTTAAGTTTTCTACTTCTTGACTGCGCTGCTACCCGCAGCGCTCTGCACTGCGGTGCTGCCAGTCAGTCTCCAACGAGCAGTCCCCTGTACAGCACCCTGTATTGTACTAATTATCAATAAAGATTTCTCTTTGCTGTAAACGTCGTTCTTTATTCTGTTCGCGCGCCAAACTCTACTGTCACAGAATAAACTTCATGATTGTATAACTGTGCGTAGCATACGTGGTTAAACGCCATTGTACCGTTACGTTTAAAAATCAAGTGAAATTGTAATAAATATGTTAGTTAGATATGGCCCACCTTTAACATGATAATGTCAATGGATATCATCATTTGCGTCGTGAGTGCATATTGCAACTTAGAAAAACTAGGTAATTTTAATTTTAAACGAGTATAATACGAGTAACAAATTATAAAATATGGTGTACATCAATATAATTTTTCGTCAAATATTTTAAGGTTGTCTTAGGGCAACACATTATTGTAAGTTTATTTGTGAATATATGAAATAGTCATGCTCTAATGACCTAGGGTTTCCTGATGATCAATTATTGTTTGTGAATAAATAAATAATTCATACTCCTATTCCAAGCTGTTTGATTGTCATCCTGAGTAGTTAACCTTTCAGATATTTAGGAGTCTGTTACTATATTCGATTCAGAATTATTTATATTATAAATTAGGCTTATTTGCTAAATCAACAAAAACACATGTAATACAGTTTTGTTTATCTTCATATAATATGATACTATAGTTAGTATCATGTTATTTTCAATTGTGTTTACACAGCCTATTTTAACTACGTCCAGTATACACAAATATACATACATACACATTTATCTTCCTCTATCATGATGCTGATAATAAATGCATGCCTACTAGTCTCCTGCTCCATCCAGGCCCGCCCCACCAACTACTTTGAAAAATCAAGTAAAATTTAACTTATTTTCCCGTGTTTTGATAGCAGACAAAAATAATGAGCAACACTATGCCATCCTGAAAAATTAAGAGGACATGTATTTCTTTCTTATCAATAGGTATCTAGAATGATACTAGTCTATAAGAGTTCTTGCCCACCCTGATACTGGCACATCATTATACTGGGCCACCCTTATCAGCATGCGTACATTTTGTACCCACACCAGCGGGCTTACATTTTTTACCTTTATCAGATTTTCAGTGCCTATGTAATTCGTGACCCTGCAAAGAGCTGTTGAGATATCATTCTACGGGAGCACATTATAATTGTGTTTCTTACCTTTTTTGTGTTAAATATTTTATTATTTGGGAAGTTTCATCTCTTTCTTACTTAAATTATCTTTTGCCCATACATTTCTAAAGCAGCTATTAGTGTGTAGGTATACCAAGACCTTGGTAGCATAGTTAATTGCATGCCTAACTGTCACTCTGGAGGCCATGGTTCAAAACCGATGTTAAAAAAATTGTTCTCTTTATAAACAAGAATCTTTCAATGTTTATATCGGTGTAATTAAGCAAAAAAATGAAAAACTAATACGTTAATGACGATCCTGAAACTAGCCTATGATAAAAGCATTGTCCCGGAGAGAGGCCTCGGCACGTCATACCCCCACAGTGCAAGCATACTTACTACAGAAGGTAGTACAATCACGTGGATGTACCTACTTCAAAAAGTACCCCAACCTCGCGGGCCTATAACTATGAAAAGCACGCCCACCCGTGCGCATGGCTACTCCAGAAGTACCCCTACTGTCGTCGGAGTAGTTACTCCAGAGTAATTAAAAGGTGGCTATTTGCGTACTTGATGCATTTTATATCAAAGGAGTGCCATATTAAGAGAAGCTATAGGATGGAGCTGTGGTGGAAGCAGCAAGGTATTGGCGATTGTGCACACCGGGGCCAAACAGAAACACAATGTTAAAAACAGGCGACAGCCTTAAATTATTGACTAATTTGAAATTTTTTTTATTTAGAAGAATCGCCTTAAGCTCGTTTTTCAATTTTCGAACAAAATTTGTTTTACATAACGTTGCAATTTACAAAATCATGGTTTTCGCTAAAAATGCTATTTTTTTAATTGTATTTAAAAAACTAAGAAAATGTGTGCAACATCTTTTCGACACAGTTTACCGTATAAACTAAGCATTTGTGCATTTTAAATCATTTCAAATACATTTTGATGTTATGGAATCTAAGTTCTTTGAATATAAACAACAAAAAATTATTTAAAAGTAAAAAAATATATTTATGATTTTTCAGTGTGCCCTAAAAAATTATTAATAAGTTACTCGATGACTAAGTATTTTTTCGTACGTTTTGAAATTACGCGTCTTTAATAATAGAATCTTTATAATTTTAGAATCAAGGAGTTCATTTAATATTTGATTAAAATTAACTATTACTGTGTAGGTGCCTTTTTTATATTATAATAAACAACTCAGGTTTTTAATGTATTTTGTGGTTACGTTGGAGAGAACTGTAAGATTTTTAAATAAACAGTAAACATATTATCTTCGATTATAAAAAAAAAAAATTGTGTGTTTTGTAAGTGTCGTAAGCCATTGTCGTAAGCTTCTTACGTAAAAGGCACTTATCTTTATTTTTTGAGGTTACTTAACGCAAAAAGTTGAATAGCGTGAATACCAACAATCAAAGTGATTTAAGAAATCTGAAATAATTTAACTTCTGTTTCTACAGTCCCTTTTTATAAATATAAAAGTTGCTGATGTCGAAACAAACTATCGACATGATTTTTTTTTCTGATATAAATTTTGTCTTGTTTTTGCTTGCACAAGCAATAGTTTATCATTATACCATGACCTATACTATTGTTTTTAACGTTAAGACCTCTTTGACAATAAAATCACATGAACATATGTTGACCAGTTTGATAATAAAGATAATTTTGATGCCTAAATGATCTCCAAGCCGCGCAGTCATATACGTTATTGTACCTGATAAGTATATTAACCTAAGTTAGAGAGAGAAAGTTAGAGGTCATCAGCCCGTCAAGTTTCAAAATTTTCGAAAAAAGTGTCTAATAATAAATATTTTCCAAGAAAAGCTCTGATAATAAGCTATGTACTCTATAATTTTTATATTACAGAATTTGCTACAAATCATCAGTTATTAAAAAAAACGTATTTTTTTTTTAATTTAATTGGTAATATCTTGAAATTAAGTCATTTATTGAAATGAGACAAATTACATGATTAAGAAAATCTTATCTGGGTTATACAAGGGACAATAATATTCGACTTAAGATATAAGTCAGGGAGAGCAGGGTTATAAAAATCCTTACATTTTCTTATGTAGAGGAAAGGAGAGGTCCAAAATTAAGAAAAATTGTTTATGTAAAATATGGACTGCCCCTTAACAAAAAAAAAAATCACGGTATACATAAGTCCAGTTACGAGATAAGGAAATGTTTTGTTTATATGAACTCAGCTTTGACCTTTTTATACTTTTTTCAGCAGGTCATAAAATATAAATTTCCAAAGAATATAATAGACAGGTATAGAGCCAAATGACTATCAAGTTTGTGTATTCTGTACTAAAAAAAAAAATTGATTCCTGTAGTTTAGCATAGTCTTATTGTAAGTTTATTCTTGGAAAATTTCCAGCAATGTCATTTATACAACTTTAAATCATACATAAAAAAAGCTTTATTGCCATGGGCACCTTTCGCATGTATAAAAAGGCACTGTAGGAACACAATTTAAATTATTTCAGATTTTTTCAATTACTTTGATCGGTACAATTTATATTTTTTTAACTTTTTGCGTGAGGTCACCTCAAAAATAGTAAGAAATACCTTTTACGTAAGAAGCTTGGGACAACGGCCTGAGACACATACGGAACTGACCGTTTTTTTTATACTCTTGAAAGCACTATTTATACTGTTAGTTCGAAAATCTTATAGTTCTCTCCAGCATAACGTCAAAATACATTTAAAACTTCATTGCTTATCATAGTATAATAAAGGCATCACCAAGCATGGTTGATTTTATGGAACTTTCGAATGAATGCCTTGATGGTAAAATCAGAAAGCTTCTATTATTCAAGGCAATAAATTTCTATGTTTATCAGAAAATCTCATAGTCACTGGGTTATTTATTATAAAATGGTTTAAGGCACGCCAAACATTAGCAAAACTAATTTTATTCAATAAAAAAAGTATTTTTGGTTGTTTATATTCAAAAAACTTGTATACTATAACCACTAAGTGTATAAAAATGATTTAAAATGTACTTATGTACAGTTTATACAATAAACAGTGTCAAAAAAGGGCTATACACATTTTTTTAGATTTTTTAGTAAAAAAAAAAAAAATAGAATTTTTAGCGAAAAACCGGATTTAGTAAATTTTAAGGTAATGTAAAAACATTTGTTATTTCAAAACTATAAATCCGGCTCCAAGCGATTCTTCTTGATTATCTCAAAATGTCAAAAAAATTTTTAAATGACTCAATAATCAAAGGTTGTACCTGGTTTTAAACATTTTTATCATGCCTGGCCTCAGTGTGTAGAGGTATGGCAAGAGCAACGGCACATAGCTTTGATAGCTACAATTGGCTCCTTTTAAGGTCAGAACACAACGTAGGGACTATGTCTATCAACAGAAAATGTAAGTATCTTGTGTCAAAAAAATTTAACCTTTCTAGCGGTGAGGAAGGTGGCTATGGTTAATCTTTCCTATTTTAATGTACAAAAGATACTTTATTTCAACTTAAGAGCTACTAAGACCATTAAATGTACAATCATCTATATTTCGTATAGAAATCGGCCTTTTTAGCACCAAGTCAGGTGTCTGAGGTTGCTTCTATACAAAATGTCAACGTATGGATATATTCACTTTGAAACGGAAGAAAAGCTACCAGCCCTTTTCTGGGCCATAAAATTTTTAATGTATGTACACAAATACGCTGAGCTTATCAGCTCATGCACACTTCGATGGGGGTGGGGGGGGCGGGGTAAGCCAAGTAATATTGTCGGCTTACGCTGGTTATGACTTAGCCTTCTGTCAGCTATGAGTCATGGTTGACGTCTGCGTTAACCGAATGGGCCACGAAGTAAGGTCTACGTGTGTTTGCGGTAGTAGCAAGCTCAGAGGAGAGTGGCATCAGAGGCTGTCCGTTTTGTACCTGCTGGTTGAGTCCACCTCACCCGCACTTACTTAACCTTAGTATGCTTTATTATTACCAACTCTACCTGTTTCTGCTTAACGTATTATCATTTCACTTCGGTGTGGTGAGATATCAGCAGTGTATGTTACTGCGGTTGGCTTTATATCAAGTCTATTTACTTCAAGGATATTATAAAAATGAGGGCACAATTATTTGGTGTCCTTTTTGGCGCAAGAATCACTGTCGTTTGAAGTGTGTGCTAAAGCTATTGCGCAAAAAATCGTTTGTGCAGTAAAAAAAATCGGATTTTCTAAGGGCCACACAATTTTGAAGAATGGCGCTGGGTTTAGATATCCATCATATATAAGAAACAAAACTTTTAGTATAATTTTTTCGTGTTCAGAGATTGTCATTGGTATAAATATTATGATAAAAGTTTTAATTCTGATATTTTCAAAATTAATAAAGTAAGCTGATGTATTAAGTCTTAAAAAACATTTTTCTGTAAGGAATAAAAGAGCCTTACCTCGCACTTTACCTATAGGATGCAACCCATTTTCGCATCAAGCCGACGCTTCGATAAAAACATTTAATCCTTTATGGTCTCTTATTCTTTATTTTCTACAAATTTTTTTATTTCCATAAATCTTATAATCTAAGAGGGAGTCGACGAAACAATACTTTAATCTCTTAGCATGTTGTAGCGCACGTTGCACCAATTAGTGGGCTAGAGCAATGTGATTGATGCGAGACACTTTCTTACTATTATAAATATTTAAAAATGGGCAACTAAACTTTTCAAGATTATAAATAGATCTGTCGGAGAAAAATTAGTAAAGTAAGACTTGTTTTTTTACTACTTATTTTAATAGTATACTTATAAATTATCAGAATACACACCTGTTTGGGAAAAAAAGTCTGCAACTATTTCAACTTTTCCAGCACCTTTATGTGAATTTCATCATCTTTGCGGATAATGTAATGATATAATGCAGCTTATTATATGATATGTCGACCGTTCTCCACAACAGTCCATGAAAGGTGATTTCCAACCACTGAATTTGGATGCAATTTGTTTGGGAGCTTTGGCCATTCACCATAAAACAGTTTAGACAGTACAACTTATCCTTTATCAATATTTTTCGTATACAAAATGGCCACTGTATTACGAACCAAGTTATTTTTGTTAGTAGTGAGACTTTACACATTTACAATAAATTTCTCCATTTTGATGTTGTCAACTCCTAATTCAGAGGTTGATTGTACTTTAATATATCTTTAAGTCCCTTATTCTACTCTCAGTAAGAACCTTCCCCTCCATCATCTAAGCCACCGTAGCTGCAGTGACATCATCGACCCATCAAATCACTTTCGTAACTTTTCCCCTTTTCCACTACATTTTTTTTGTTCTCAACACTTTCATATCTCAAAAGGGTGCTTTGATTCGAGAGCAGCTCAGTTTTTTAGAGTCACTCGATCTTGTTGCTGAATAGGCTAGTAAAGTTAACCATGGCTTCTTCACAGCAATCTTGGAGTGCAGCTTGTGCTCTTCTGCCATCATATAATAATGTACGAGAGTACATGAGACAAACTTAAAAGTGAGTCTAATGCTTCTACTATCATACAAAAATTTTCAAACTATGGGTATACTGCTTTTTAACAGGCCAATGTTACTGGTCAACAACAAGATTCAGCAGTGTCAGAGAAACAGAAACTTGAAGTTGCTGTAGCACTGATAAAAATGGGTATGAAGCTGCTTCGTGATCGTTTGGAAATTGTAGAGACAGTGATAATATTTGAATACGAGTTAGAAGAATTAAAAGCAGCTTCTACGTTGGAAAGTGATACATAGTATCAAGTTGCCGTATCAGCAGAACTGTTCAAAGAGTAACGTACTACTTTCCAGTCAAATTCTGAGCTTGTTAAGGGTGCTGCAATAGCAGCACCCGTAGTACGAAACAAACCAGTGACTTCATTAGTTTTGATGATGTTGTTGGTTTTTTTTAAAACGGATCAGAAACGTTGATTGTGAATTGAGAACATATGGATCTCATAAAGTTTTTCAAAGATGCTGAACAGCACTTCATCGATAAAATAGAGTACATTCTCCAACATCATTATAGTTTAATGGTTAAAACTGCATTAGCTGCGAATTTGGAGCGAGTATTTGCAGAGGATAATAATTACACGTATGAGCAAATGAGTTTATTAAAAAAATTAATCTTTTCATATGATTACATCCTTTTTCTTTGGAAGCTAGAAGAGGAGAAATCGGCCAAAAAATGATTTCTATAGCAGTTTACGTGAGTCCTATATTACCGATAATGAATATAATCATGCTAAATATGTTTGGAATGAGTTTAAGATAGAAACAGTTGGATTGTACTTTAACATATATCTATAGACAGATGTTCTTTTACTGGCTGCAGCAGCTTAAAATTTTAGATATCATTTCCTTGGATCATATGAGCTGGACCCAGCTTAGATTCATAGGACACCTGACCAAACATTATATTTTATTTAAACATACAGTATTCAGAAAATATAAATATTAACATCCTCATACATTTCCAGAATAAAGTGACATTGTTAAAACTTATTTATCTGTTAAATTCTGTTTAACATGTTATACGAGATGGAATCACTCAATGCTGCGATCTTTATGCTAAAGCTAGTAACCGGTATATTAGAGAATGCTATAAGCCTGATGGATATTCAAAATACCTAATATATTATGACGTCAACAATTTATATAGCTGGGTTATGTTACAACCACTACTTTTTAAAAGTTTTAAATTGACACAGAACGTTAATCTATGTGGTAGTCTGTGAATTTCAGGTATATAAGCAACATTTACAGCGTAATATTACAAGATCAGTAATAACTAAAAAAAAGCCGTAGGTGTCTAAAGCTCAGTAGCAAAAAAGATAATAACTTTTGATGATTACAGTAAGTGCATGCATCCCTAATAGTATACTTCCCTTTCAGAATACACACACACGCACGTACACACACACACACACACACACACACACACACACACGCGCGCGCACACACACACACGCACACACACAAAAAACACACACACACAGAAAGAGAGAGAGAGAGAGACAAAGAGTGATGTATGTATACATTTATATATGCTACTTATACATGTAATATTATTTGATGCGGATCGATCTTGCGGCATTAAATAGACTCAACGGCTTTCTTTCATCCATGAGACTTACTAAAATGGTTTGTGATCACATCTGTTTGGTGACAGAACTAAGGAAGGCAAATCTTAGATTCAGGCCATAGAGAATCGCTAAATTGGCAGATATGTTTCACATTCTTTTACCCAACAACATACGCCTAGCTCTCTTGAAAAAAAAAAGGTTTATGAAATGATTTCTTAGAAGCTGTAAATTATTACGAATTGTTTTTTCTGTATAATGACCGGAAAACGATATCTTGTAGTGCCTGGCATTTTAAATTTTAAAATAAAGTACACTTTCTAATAAATTTAAAGTATTTACGTACTATACATCTTCCAGATTACGTCTTAAACGAATTTCTCTTCATGAATTACTCGATTTACAATAAAGATATGAAAAAAGAAATTTCAAGTTATTGCAACACTGATCGTAACAACACATTTGAGTAATATTGAACACAGTCATTAGAAATGATTCGTATTGAATAATCTTACCAGTATGAATGTTAACAAAACCCGACTACTTAACAAAAACTTGATTTTGACTCCTTTGAAAAATATTAAATCTATAATTCTGAAGATGATACGACGTAGGATTCGTCGCTGGTGCACGTGTATTAAGAAAATCTCTGTTGACTGATTAGGTCTCTAACTATTTTGAAAATTTTGTTTAGCATTGCTCACACGTATTTTGTCGAATACTTTAAATTTGGGCTTTTATGTGATGCTATAACGTTTGCATTTTTGTGACACTTGGACTTTATGCTCTGCAATAAAATTTTTTAGTTTCATGCCAGTGGTTGGGTGTTCTCAAATGTTATATAACACAAACTCAAAAAAAAAAAGTTTCTGAATCAGGCATGTAAAATATGTTTTCTTACGTATTTTTTGGTGCTAAATCCGAATCCGAAGTCAGAATGGGGGGTCTCGCGGGGAAATTTTGAGTAAATCGCTGTTTAAAGACAGAAAATTCAGAAAATCAGTCTAAAACACCTTATCCATCATGTTCAAATGCTTAATGTGTCAGGATCATTTTTTTTTTTTTTTCAGTGTACAAAAGGAACAGACTTCAAGTATTTCGACCAAACGAGTTGAAAAAAAATTAAGAATTCCGATGACCCGAAAACCCCAGTTGGCTGGAGGCTTATGCCTCAATCTACTTCATTCAATTTTTGGATCGTTTACGTATCTTTTTATCCTCAAAAGATCTGCGTAGGGGATTTCTCTTAAGTTATTTACTTTTTTTCTCATTTGTTTCCCTTTTTAATGTCCAATAAAAGTCAGCCATTATATTAATATCTTACTGTCCTTGATAACGTCTTTCTATCTCTTTAATATCCTAATAAAATCGTTGACCTTGCTCTTCGCTGAAATATCCAAGATTTTCTGAGAAAAAGTCCAGATGAGAGTCGAGGAAATGTAGTTTGAGACCTGTAAGACATCCTCATTCTCGGAAACTCTCTATTATGTTATTCACAATTTTTTGATATTTTCTACTCTTAGTGTTTCCAAGTAAATTTTCCACGACATCTTTGAAACTAAGCCATTCTGCTTTTTCAGTAGCGGTCATGGTAGTCGCAAAAGTTTCATCTCTCAATAATTTACGGATCTGTGGTCCATTATATACACGTTGTTGGACTTAAGCATCCGTCAACTTAAGAAAGGCACGCTTGATATATCCGAAGCATTGCCCTTCCTTGTCTAGAGCCTTAACAAACTGTTTTATCAATCCAAATTTAGGGGACAGTTTAGTATCTGGGGGCACGGCTTTGTACACACTACAAAGGCTTCCGAATGAAAGTAAGTGTGTATATCGGATAAATGGAGGGCGCTGAACACGCTGATCGAGGTTAGAAATCGATATCTTGCAATGTTTTAATTTTTTTTATGTCGTTATTTTATGTTACAGATGATAATAAATAAGATACATATGAATATTTTTTTGTTGCAAACGAGCATTTTTATATGGCATATATAGTACATATATTCGATTAGCAGACCACTTAGCGTTACCCAGAGTGCACCGCTTGGAGCCTGGAGGTAGGTCTGTACTCTGTAGACTCTGTACCTGTAGATCATTA